>JAULLD010448729.1:0-10008 GCA_035668095.1 Sarracenia minor
TAAAAATGTAAGTGACACCAATAAAATGTGAAATAAAAATGTGATATAAAATATCTTTTTTAGAGAAAATTTCAAAACAGTGAACAATTGACCCAATGTCTACTTAACTTTTAAACTTTGTGTTTTATTAATAAGGCACGTAAACAATTCCATTTCGACTAATTAACTCTTTTTCATTCATTATAATCATAAATGGAAGGAATCAGCTATCGTGAAAAAACATAGATTTATTTATCGATTAAAAACTCAGATAATTTTGTTGAATTTTTAATGTAGTCAATGGTTGGTGGTAATTGATCAGAAAATTTAATTGTTCTAGTGCGTCATTGATAAAGTTAAATGTCTACATTTGTAGCAGATATTAAGCCAATAGTTCATGAGTTTATTTGTAAAAATTAGATTTTTTTATATTGTATAACATTTTGATGCAATATAAAGGCCAAGCTCAATTCCTTGTCATTAAAATGTTACATAAACAAGATCAATTGATGCATGACATGCATTTTCCTCAGCTTCTCTATTTACATCCAACACAGTGGTTGGCCTCTTCTGATCATGTATATACATTTGGATTTATTTATTATTTGTCTACTTAATTGATTTTTTATTTAATGTTCTCTCCTCTTTGGTAAGGTGAATGGAAAGAATGATACATAAGTATTGGAATCACTTCTCTTTTCTGGGATATCTAGTGACTACCTTCTCATTTAGTGCCAAAGCTTGAATTACACAATATATCAGAATTAGGAATTACACATCAATTATTGGATGTAAATATCAAAAGGGAATGCATTTTAATTGTTCCTAATAATCTACAAGTTTAAAGTTAATGTATGAGCAAATAGTTTGTATCAATCTTAACCGTTGGCTAGAAGCTCTTCTATGAGGTCGCTATAATATTTAATTCCATCTCGTTTCACACCACCACTTAGCCTTCCATCTGCACATTAGATTCATGACATTATCAACTGTCAATACATGATTTGTAATAAATCGTCAAATTACAATGAAACTATATATAACTCACTCCTACCCACAATTCTTATCCTTTCTTTCCTTTGAAACATTTTTGCAAGTGTTTTAGAAAAAATATATGTTTTATTGAACTTTTTAGTAACTTGGATCCTATAACGCATGGTACAAATATTCTCGATATAAAAGCTTAAAGATGATAGAATCTACACATACATGGCAACACTCTTGACCATGAGATTGAGATTCTATATGCATCTAGGCCCATTTTCTCTATGATCGCCACATCATCCTACACCACAATTAAATGTAGATATTAAATTGACAATATTTATTCCACGCTATTAGTCACATAGATTGCATTACTATATAGGTATTCATAAATTTAAGAAAAGAAAATAAAGAAAAAAAGATGTAGATGAACTCACCTCGTATCGATGATAGCTATCAATAGGCACATTTCCGTTACTAGCATTTAAGATCCTACCTGCCATTATAATACATATATTCTATGAAAATAAGAAGAAACACTATAATGGTTTTCCATCATTTTCTAAGTCCAAATCTATGCGAAAGAATGTTTTAAGACCAAAGAAACGAACAATTATTTACATTTACGTATGCAGAAAGGGAAGAATTCAAAAGCTATAAATTACTTAGTGCAACCAAAATGAACATAATTAGCTTTTCATGCGTAAAATAAATGATTTGCATATTAGGACATTCTAATACTTTTTCGTTATTCCTTTTTATTCTACTTCACAACAAAAGACAAAAAATCAAATTCAGAGAGAGAGAGAGAGAGAGAGAGAGAGAGAGAGAGAGAGAGAGACACCAGGATATCTGGTTGTATAAGTATCCCATATACTAGGGCCTTTTCTATCTATATTTGCTACCCCTTCAATATGAGAATAGGATTAAATTTTTAAGAACATTAGATATATTTTTAAACGATGAGAAGAACACAAAATCAAACTAGTGTACCTGATAAGCAGTAGATCCTGCCCCAAAGATGAATTCATCACCGAAGTTGCAACATTTAAGGTGCTTACCACTACAACTGTCTGTATTGTCTCCAGTGATTAAGACGACCAAATTGACTAGAACAAATAAGAGAATTGTTAACAACACATATCATGTAGTCGCCATTATTGATCTGTGTTGTCAATGGTTCCCCCCATCGTTTCTTTTATAGGAAAATGCTTTCAATGTTTAGCGTAACATGGATAAGAAACATGGGCTCATGATATTTGGCCTTGGCATGCGAATCTGATTCCTAAACAGCATTTTTCCTTCTCCCTTTCTCTCTTTATCCCTCTCTCTCCCCCTTTATCTCCATTATTAAGTTTACAACACATAACCTGTAGTCACCATTATTGATATGGGTTGCAAATGGTTGCCCCCATCGTTTCTTTTGTAAGAAAGTGTTTTCACTGTTTAGCGTAGCATGGATAAGGAACATGGGCTCATGATATGTGGCCTTGGCATGCGAATCTGATTCCTAAATTACCTTTTTCCTTCTCTCTCTCTCTCTCTCTCTCTCTCTCTCTCCCACCTCATTTCAATATTCATTTGAATTTCATCCATGGAGGTTAGGTCAATTTTTTCTTCACAAAACTCTCTTAGCAATCTCCATACTTTTTCCCAAAATAAATAAACATGTATATCAATATCATTGAATAAACAATAATTCTTTGCTTATACAAATTTGTATATTGTTTTATTTAGTTTAAATTATTATGGAAAATTGAGAAAGCATCTATAGATATTTTGGATTTGTGGGGTGCAATTCATTCAAACAAGTTGTTAAAATGCAGCACTTGGGAAAATATGGTGGAGGTGAGTGGGAAAATATGGAGATGGTGAAGAGCAACATAATATTTTAGTCTAATATATTTTAGGGCAAACCTGATTCCATATTCCTATATTTTTGTTCATTAAATAAGATTAGGCTTCTTTTAAATATTCTTAGAGAGTTGTCCAAGATACCCAAAAATACAACACATGTGAAAGATCCTTTGTTGGTGGAAAAACCCATTGTAATCCAAACACTAATTTATGCATAATACATCTCTTCTATTAACCTTTTCTTGTTTCAATTTTATTGACGGCTTTGGAAGCCAACACATTGTCTTTTTCTTTGATTTTCCTTTTTCATCATTTTGAAAACAGTTCTTTCTTTTTCCATACTACTTTATTTCGTATCCTTTTTCTTTGGCACTAGACTGAAATCCTATTATCATATTTACGTCTATTTGTTTATTTCTGGTAGTCTTTAAGAGATTCATCTCCACTCTTCTTAATTGGTCCATATATAATCACAGAGTTTAATTGTTGTTTTTGATTGTAATACTAATAATAATAGGTGAAGTGATTTTTTTACTTGCACAATTTTGTTTTTACAGGACTTTTCAATAGACATGTTTTTATTTTCAGTATCACTAGTGAGTTAGAATTTATCCTTATAAATAGAATATAATTTAATTATTGCTTCGTTAAATAAAGTAAATAGAAATCTAACTTGTTGTGACAAAACCAAAGTGATACGTATGCACCAACTTATACATAAACTTCACAAAACCAGAATTCCAGAAAAACAAAATTATCTTGTACAAGCGACTCCAAATAATTGAAAATAGTTAAATATAACACCTCTAATGTTTGTAGGTACCCGGTCCTTTTTATTTTATTATGCATTAAAATTCGATTTGAGGCTTTATGTGGTTTAGGGGATAAATTAAGTAACAAATTTTGAACAAGCAGTTTAATCTGATCATGTTTATGATGAATAAAGATAGTTGTTTGCTTATTAATACATCAAAATTATAATATATGTTATTGATATGAGTTTTGAGGCGTTTTGACTAAAACATAACTCGTTTTTATATATATTTACTTGGATTGATTCCAATAGGGGACTATTAGAGCAGTCCTAAAAGCGCTCGAGCAGACAGTCTGGGCACGCATGTTACATCATGGGTTGAGACATGTTATTCACTTCTCTCATTCCTCTCTTTCTGTAGTTTGAACCAAAACTCTACAAACCTGCTTAAACGTAATGCGTCGACCCGGAGACGTTAATAAAACATTTTCCTCAAATATCAGCTTAATATTAATCATGTGCCATAGGGTTTAAATAGTACAAAACGCTCCCTTATCAGTGTAAAAGCCACCTAAAACAAATCTTGTCACCCTGATTTTTGGAAAATTTTGCAATGGAGGATCTGTTTTAGACACTAATGAGTCATATTTGTACCTAATAAACACCCATGCAAGATTAATTTCATAAGCAAAAAGAAAAACCAGAAAGCATGCATAAGCTTATAAAAGCAAGCTAACTACGCTATGGGATAAATATACATCAATGAGCACCTGGCCCAAACCCTGAATCGTATAACCGAGATAAACTGAAAACCATCGCGAAATCCTCAAAAAATATACAATAAATGTAAATGGCCTTAAGGCCTTACATTACATCATAAGGAATTACAATAGTTCTAAACTTATACATTAATCCGAAATTTAAATATGAAAGCTACAACATGCAATCAACATATATATATATATATATACATACATATCACAGTCTATCCGCGAATGGGACAAGTTACTACATCACCGGGCATCCTCCAATGCTCTGCCGCTAACACCTAAAATGTAGTTTTAAAACAACATGAGCCCAAGGCTCGTAGGATATATGATAAACCATAAATGTATGAATAGCATGTGAGGATAGTTATGTGACAGTTGTAAATGTTGAACATTTAAAGGAAAACTCCATTTTCCATCTTAAAATCCATGCCTCCATAACTGTTTTGTAAAAACTCGTTTTACAAATAACACCCCACACCAAGACAAGCATATAAACCCTTGTATCGTAAAGAATATAGGCTAGGTACCATACCTTAGCTTATACGCATTAACAAGTACAACCCATACACCAAACATATATACGTGTGTATGTATATACCAGAACCTCACGGACAATAACCGAGGGGGATGGTCACCTCGAATAACTCACGTAGAGTTCATATATATATGCCGGAACCTTACGGCCTATAACCGAGGGGGATGGTCGCCCCCATATAACTCACATAGAGTTCATGTATATGCCAGAACCTTACGACCTATAACCGAGGGGGATGGCCGCCCCCGAATAACTCACGTACAGTTTATGTATGTATCAAAACCTAACGGACAATAACCGAGGGGGATGGCCGCCCCCATATAACTCACGTAGAGTTTATATATATATATATATATATATATGCTAGAACCTTAGGGTTTAGGGTTTAGGGAGTATAACCAAGGGGTATGACCGCACCCGAATATGGTACATAAACTGTAACATTACACCTAATCATGTCACCCATAATCCCAACAAAATGTACTACAACTAAGTAACATCTATAGCTAAGGTATACCTTAACAAAGATATCTACATCAATAATGTCTACAGTAGGACATCTGCCACATGGATATCAATAACAAGATATCTATAAACCGGTACCTATCATAACAAGGATAGCATACTCCACATGATATACATAACAGGGATATCATCAACACACGATATACATAAGATGGATATCGAAAGTAACGAGCATCATATACGCCACTTAAATATCATGTCACATAATAGGATATACTCAGTAGGGATAGCCTAATCAACTAGCATGATATGCACAAGAGATATCAAATCAGCTCAACATGGTATCATGATCAACGACATGATATAGAATAACATGGTATACGCGACATGGATATCATGCACAACTAGCATAGTGTACTCGAGGTGGATATCATAATAAACCACAACAGGGGATGGTAAAACCCACTAGCAAGATATACGCAACAGAGATATCCTAACTAACCAACATGATATGTGTAACACGGCTATCATAAGACCACAACAAGATATGCTAGATAGGGATATCATAAGATCACGTACAGCTTGGGAAAAATATGTTCTACCCGAAACCCACCACATGGCATGATAATATTTTCATGGAAACGAATCATGGAATAGTCCAAATAAATGCAAGTAACACCAGTCACCAGTTTAAATCCAAAATTTCCATTTTTCCCGAAAACCATCAACCCGTCAACTTTTCCGAAAATCGTTCTGATTTCCAAAAAGTCCCAAAATGGAATCACCGATTCCGATTCATGCCAATTTCATAAAGCAAAGTCAAATTGGGAAAAGTATTACCGAAAAATCACTTTTTTTCCAAAACAAACGTTATTCTTTTACACACGTTTTTAGCTACGCCCAACCATTTTTAAATCTACAAAGATAGGCATGCTTCAATCATCTCATAGAAGTAGGAAAACTAACTTCTTTTTCAAAATCATAGGTTTAAATCCGTCAAACCTCATTATCCGTCATATATCGCATTGTACACGTTTATGCAATATTTAACCGAATCCAAATCCGAAAAGATACATGCGATCTAATCAAGCTAGATAAGTATAAAAGCTAAGAAATATCTAAAAGCCTGTTGTTTTGGTTGCCAAAAACCCGTAAACATACCGTAATATGTCAAAAATCCACTTTTTTCCAAAGTATACAACACATACTTCTACAATAATCCAAGGTAAGCATATATCCTACCTCATAACCGTAGCAGAAGTCTCAAAACAAGCTCCCAAGCCCACGGAATCTGATATAGGCATAAAAAAAATTGAAACGGTAAGAACGTAAGAAAAGCGAGCTAAACCGTAATCTATAACTCAATCCTACAAGAACTTACCAGACGAGCCTCAAAGATCCATCCAAAATCCATGATCTAAGCCTCCAAAATCACCACTGATCTTCTCATCTAGTCGGTGGAGAGGAGAAAAAAAAAGATATTTTGCTCAAAATATCCCAAAACCCGTAGTTTAAAAGCCGCTGGGCCGACATTGTCCGCTCGAGCAGACCCCTGATGTCCGTCCTGGCTCGAAAACTTAAAAACCGAGGCCCATTCCCGAACCAAACATCCTCAAATTTGGCTCGATACGCTAGAATAATATTCCTAAGGTTCCCAAACAAATAGCAATATCACCTGATTCTGAATCATAACTGTACGACCTCTTAAACAATCTTGCAACTGGTCAAACACTACTGAAAGATCACCATCTCATCAGTTACTTCAGTAACCAACTCGTCCCAAAAAAGCAAACCATCTCATGTCTGCCCAACAAGTCGATAACCCACCTGGAATGCTATACCACCCTCAGAAGTACCATCTGAATATCCAACAGGTAGTCGCTGTCAAAGGCAAATTCTGAAAACTGACAATAGTAACATGATACTAACCCGTACCAACCTGATACTGCACCCTGAAACACGGTACCCACCAACCACAAGCACCCACTATTCAGAACTTGAGGATCCCAATCAGAAACAGAGGAGATTAAAGCTCCAAACAACAAACGACCCTATTAGCACACAATCGGTTCAAACGGGACCCCAACCATAACCTAATCTGCAACACCACTGCACGATCTCCCTGGCACCCAAGGCAACACATCATACTAAACAAAGCCAATTATAGTTTCAATTCCAACAAAAAGCTGGCGGAACTAAAGCCAACGGCAAAGAATCTAAAGCACACGTGGTTCGTTTCCCACATGAACCTCATGACAACCTGTGATGTCCACCACGTCACACGAAACTCACCGAAATCACCGAAAAGGCCCAGATAACGTAGTCACAACTCCATACGCTGATCACACTGGTACTACCACAAGTGGTTCTCACCACAGGGGAAAAGGAAAAATGATTCCACATTCCAAACTATCATGTCAGCCACGCGACCTGAAACTTCACTCACTCCACTAGTACCATCACGATAACTAGATCAACCAGAACTCCACAAAAATCCTTATTATGGGATCTATCCTACATATAGGATTCTCTTATCTTGGTTCTGGTAATCATAAAAACTGTAAATGTTACCATTGTAATAGGCTCACAAATCCAGACTCCTCAGAACCAATCTCGTTGAAATCGTACATAGGCACCACGATAAGCACGATCTTCGGAAGGATCACGCACTCAAACCTTTTTTCCAAGAGGGACAAGCAACCCCAACCTCAACACCGAACACTCAGATGGTCTCACTGCCAAGCTCGTACCACCCAAAGTACTTACAAAGAACCACTCAAGGCTCAAAACGCGACGAGCACCTACGATCTGTGATTCCAACATGAGGCCCTCGACCCAACCAAGTGGTACTCCCACCAACACATCTTACATCCTCACACTCGGAAGATGGAGCAACCAGCTCTCCCTAGGGATCATAAGGGAACATACTCATACTCGTAACACCGTCATATCGGTTCTTGCTCACAGTTATCAAAAAACCACCACCAGGCACTGCTCCACAAAAACCTCAACCCCCAGTACAGCCCTATGAGATCAAATAGACAGCCCCGGATAATTGCCCACACATGTAAATCGTCACCCCATAGTCGGAAAACACCACAGTTCCACACTACGTGAAGTCTCAAATCGTTAGTGATACTTCATATTGTAATAATCTCAAATCCAACATATTGTCCTACGGGTACACTTACGACTATCAACCTAATCATACCATAAGGGTGCCTACCAATAAACCAATGGTCCAATACATAGGAATTGGAAACAGAACCAAACCCAAACAAAATAAGAGAAACATACTCGAAATCCACCACTTGGGATCAATTCCAAAGAAATACCCTCTTTGTTTTGACGTAACTCCAAACCTTTGGACTTGCATCCATCACAAAGTTGAATATGTGTCCAACAAATTCCCCCCCATTAGAGTATAAAACCATACCAAAAGCATAGAACTTCCCTGTTTTAGCTAGTCTATTTGCCAAACAAACACGGGTGACAAACCATGTTGGAGCCAACGCAGCGGAAGTTTGAAAAATTATTTTGGATCATCGAATACGGGGCTGTAAAAAACTGTATTCTCACGGTTTTTATGAAAAAGAAAAAAAAAACTATATCTCTATCGAATAGAAATATACCCAAAATACTTGTCGAAAAGTCATGAAAAGTTTCACGTATCCGTTGAGCCGACCATGCGATCTTCTCACGTATAACCCTTGCACGTACTCGCCTCCGGTGGGTGGGCACCGATCCGAGATGAGCTTTGAGGCTTTAAACACACTTGATCTTCCTCCAAAATTGTAGAACAATAATCGAGAAGAAGAATGGGGGCCGGCGGCTTCTCTCTCTAAGTGAGATTAGGTTAAGTTAATGTTTTATTTTTTTCCATCATATTATATATATATGCCCTATGTATTTATGGAAAAATATAATAAATATTCTCCATACAAATACTTAAAATATATATGTAATATAATTAATTAAACCATTAGTGCATGGGGGTCCTTTTTAATACACCATATTTTATATATATTACCCATGTATTTTTAGGAAACTATATGTCTATATTCTCCATAAAAATACATAAAATATATATAAAATATAATATTAAAATACACCCACATAGGGGGCTAGCCTCCTAGAGAAAAAATAGGTGCGAGATGGAGAATAATTCTCCTAAAAAATCTCTCACCAAATCTTGTTACCTAATTCCATGCAATCTAAGATATATTGAATATATTTATACATAGTCCAATTAGGCAACCCCTTCTCTCATGGCTGGCAACCTTGGGTTAAAACCCTGGGTATGCTAAATACCGGAAATTCCCCTAAACATTTAATTTAATACCTCGAACATCCCGACGATAAATCCGACGGTCGAATTAAATTAAATAACAACCGAAGCCTACCATAAACATGTTCGTATAAAAAGGGCTACGTGAGGGATCATGAGGAAGTATAGGACACAGGCTAATCGTACGAGAATACCGGATATCCCTTACTCAAGCCTCAAGTTAGTCCATTCTCACACGAGCCAAGAATTACTCCACTAAAGGCCCTAACTGAACTCCTGGCCCTAAACTCGAATTATGACTCGAGTTTCCAATTACCAGATGCACTGCCATCTCCCCACGTTTAAGATATGGATTCCCGATAATCGAATTAGGTTA
>JAULLD010448836.1:0-15207 GCA_035668095.1 Sarracenia minor
AAACTCAAATCCCAAGACCGGGATTCGATCCTTTCGACCTAGCCAAGACCAGCAAATATAACGATGTGCTACAACCGTACCAATGGACAGTCTGGGTGCATTACGGTTGTGAGCCCCTTGTATATCTGTCAAAACCTTCGAACCGATCTTCCCCGCTTCATACGACGAGTCAAATACTTGACAATATATACGGACAATGCATACATACATCATACAGAAAATAAATATGAATCCAAATATTCATATCATCTTAATAGAATTCTCATTAATATACCAGGATCCTGGATAATAAATACATAAAAGCATGGCTTTTAAGTATACTATCCTAACAGTTCGAGTGGTTAGCTAACGCATGCGAATGCCACACAACGTTTAATCGTGCCACAGATGGGCCACGAATGCTATAATAGGTTTTTTGGACCTAATTAATTAAAATGTTCGAGCCCCATTCAAACGCAATTAAATGCTTTAAAAGCGTTCGAGTGCTACTCAAACGCTTATCAAACGTTCATGAAGACGAGATGATAAAACATGGAAATGTTCGAACCTCTATTGAACATTTCTTGAACATAGGCGAATGCTAAGCAATCGAGGCCCTTGTCAAGTTCACAAAATAGGACATAAAATATAGTGGCATTCGAGCGGTCCACGATCGGATCGCGAAACCTATTGAACGCCGAGTGAACTATGCTCTTAATTGTTTGAAATAGTTTTAGACATTTGATGGGGTGTTTGAGTATATGATGAACGCTCTAAGGGTGTTCGAGCATAAAGCAAATGTCGTGGCCAATTTTCATATTTTTTAAGTTCATGTGTTGAAAGTGATACCTATTGTCAACCTAATGCAATGCATGAAGATGTAGGTGCATTTATGCATGACCTAAGACTACCAAAATCAACACAAAGTTAAAACTAAGCCACAATTACAGACCTAATGCAATGCATGAAGATGTAGGTGCATTTGTGCATGACCTAAGCCTACCAAAATCAACACAAAGTTAAAACTAAGCCACAATTACAGACCTATGTGATTTTATGAGCGGTCTAAAAATTGCAAATTACATTAACAATCTTCCCCAATTGAAATTTTTGGGACAAAACCCCAATACAAAAACAATACAGGGAAATGACACACTAAAATCCTAATCCAGTGTGATGAAGAACATCTTGTAGTGTTGAAAATCTTGCAACTCAAACAATCAAAACATCATTTGACCACAACATATATAATCCCAAAATAATCAAGTCATTTTGACAATTATGGAAATAACAGCATAAGCAACATGAATGAGATAACATGGCATTTAGCGATTGATCTACAATAATGTATCATACATTCAATTGAGATCCATGCATATAACCATAGTTGAATAACAATATCTAGCATGCATTCACCATAACAAAATAGAGTAAGATGAAAATAATAATCCCATACAAGTATATAAAATGTGAGATACCAATATATGTAAGGAAATGTACTAAGCTACAACCCTATACTGAGATATAACCCAAATAAAATCTCCCGAGTACATAAAACAATATGCGTGCATGTAAATGTACCGAAATACATCCCAATAAAAAAATTTGTCACAAGTACATACTACAAGATGCCCAAAAACCAAAAAATTGGTACAGTAGCCAAGTACATACAAAATGTCAGTAAAAAGAAGTCAAAAAGGAACTGCAGCTATCCATTAAGTACATAATCACTCCCTTTTTAGTCCCAAAAAGACAAAAGGAGTGTCTGAAGTAGCATATAGTAATATTCACCACCGTCATTGCCGTCGTCGTCATCCACGGCTACATATAAGCTATCACCACCTGATCAAGCTTGTGAACCTGAGTGCGGAGTGACCGAATAGATTTATTAACGCCCGTCATTTGATTCTGAAGGTGCTCTCGGCTCGAGTGCATCCCTACACATAGAAACTATTATGTGGTGCTCATGTCCTATAGTCTTGCCTCAAAGTCATCCAACCGAGTGTGTAGTTGAGCATTGAATGTGTCCAAGCAAGCATGTAGCCGCTCGAGCTGATCGACAAGACTGTTGGAGGATGAGAGACCAGTTGATGGGGTATTAGAGAAAATAGATGGAGCAGCTGGAGGTGGAGATAGAGGTGGAGGTGTTGGCTGTGGAACCCTATCGGTTGGCAAAGAGATAGTTGGGAATGCAGATATAATGGATGGATACTATGGCTCGGGCCACATCTCCGGAGGCAAGGCATGCTACTGAGGGCCAATGTTGGCATTGCTTGGAATCTCAATAGGAGCCGTATAGTCACTCATTGGATTTGCTATATACTCATTCTCATAGAGCAGTACGAAATGTTTATTGTACACCCAAGTGATCAAGGAGAAAAAGAGAAGATTAGTGGTACTAGAGAGATTATCGGCATACCGAGCAATATATAGCCAAATACAGCATATTGAAGATCATATGAGTAGCCATAATCGATGGCATATTGAAGGTCGGCTTCAGGGAGAGGAACGTCAGAGATATGTGAGATAGGATCAATCACGGAAGCCACTATCTTGTTTAGGGCATGATAAGGTGGAGTAAGGTGACCTTGACGTAAAAGAGTCTCATAGGTATGGTACCCGCTTAAGAGATCACGATGGATCTCGAGCCGGACGGGACCAGTGTCCTTGGAAAAAGGATACGAGAGGTCCATAACAAATGGAACCACCAGGAGATCGGAAGCGTCGGTGGCCGTGAATAGAATTACGAGACCTCGGACGGTGGTGCTATGGGTGTAGGTGTCGTAATTAATATCTACGGTATTGACAAAAAACTCGCATACCAATTCTGGATATGCGCTGCCATAGTGTGCAATTGCCCGAGACCAACCATGTTTACGGAATTGTTGGGTAATACCAAAGTCAGTAAAGGTTTGAGTTTTTATAGTCCGTTTAACGAACACAGATTATTTTGTGAGAAGCGTGTATAGCTTCTTGGCTAGTGTGGGGAAGTAGATGTCACCCTTTTTAAATTTTAAGGGCCGTATCCATCCTTTTGTGGTGTCGCCAACCATAAGGATCACAAGTCTGAGATTGGCCAAAAAGAATGCCAAAAATAGCACCATATTTTTTTGTCTAGGATTAGAACAACAAAAAGGTGAAGGAAAGTGTGTGTGGCCAAAACAACACAGGAGATGGGGAACAATAAAATGGCCAACCCACACTCAAATGATATATATATATATATATATTTTTGTGTGTGTGGGTGTGTGTGTATAAATATATAAGAGTATTTATCAAGCAAGAGAGAGAGAGAGAGACACAGAAATATCGAATCTCGAATGCTTGGTGAGGATGAGAATGTCGGAGGAAGCCGATGTCGAAGTATGCAGTCGTCAAAGAGGAAGATAGAGAATTGCCAGAACTTTAGAGAGAAAGTGATGTGAGAGTGAAAGAGAAATTGAGGGAAGACCATTTTTTGCAGAATTTGAAGCGAGCGCTCCTCAAACGCGTGTGAATGCTTGAGAGCGCTCGAGAGCATTGCAAACGTGTGCAAACACTAGTTATGTTCAAGCGCTCATCAAATGCGTGCGAATACTTTAAGGCACTCAAGTGCATAGCTAACTCTTTCGAACTTACAGCGTATGAGGTTTTTTTAGGAAAATGAGAACTGGTTTAAAAACTAAGGAAAGGAACAAATACACCTAAGTTTACGTCAAATGAGATAGAGTTCACACCATATACTCTCAGAACCGCTCCCCCTGAACTTAACATCATAAAAAATGAGGTGATACTATCACAAACTCTTTGAATCACACCCTCAACCCAAGCTCACCGAAGAAAAACAAGCATAAATAAAAGAATATGCAACACATACATAAAATTACATATCATAGGAATGAAGGTGATATAAGATCGAATCAAACACTCACCTAAGCATATCAAACATGAGAAATTCACATAAAAGATTGATAACTAAGATATCAATATACAAAGTGAAAGGATTAACTCAATTTATTTAGTCTTTTTTCTTTAATCATAGTTTTTTTTCTAGTTAATTTTTATGTTTTTTTCCCTATATTTTGTTGGAGAGGCACAATGGAAAGAATTGAGAGACTCGACGCCGTGCCAGTGAAAAATGATGTCGTGTGATTTTCATGAAATACAATACAATATACTGATATTTTATGATTAAATATACCTATAGAAACTTCAACAAGTTTCTTTGATGTCGAACAACGATACGAGACGACCTAACAACCTTCTCATGTATATCTTGACACACGCGACGATCCCAGCGAGTGGGCACCATTTCGGATCTTTGTGTATTCTTTCCTTGATTTCTTCACATACTAATTTTCTCTCAAAAATAGAAAATTATAAATAGAGAGAAAGAGAGAGAGAGAGAGAGAGAGAGAGAGAGAGAGAGAGAGAGAGAGAGAGATATCATGGGGCAACGGCTAGGGTGGAGAATCAGGGTTACAATGATTTTTTTTCCTTTTGATATATGTAGTGATATATATCACATATGTTATGTATATCATAACCTTCCTAATATTAGAATATAAGATATACTTAAAAAATAAAAAATCATTATCCATCCCAATAGGGCCGGTCACCTAGGGAGAAAATCCATAGGTGTGCCAAATACTATTTTTACCCTCAAATATTTAATTTAATTCCCGAACGCCCCGGCGGCAAAATCGACATTCAAATTAAATTAAATATTAACTGAAACCAATAAGAAATATATCCGTACATATATCGAGTTACGTGACAGATCAAGAGAAAGCATAGGACTCGAGCTAATCGCACGGGAAAAACTGGATATCCCCAACTCTGTCCCTGAGTTAGATCATTTCCAGCATGAATCAAAACCTATTTCATTAAAGGTCTTGACTGAACTCGCAGCCCTAACTCAAATTATGTCTCGAGTTTCCAATTATCAAATGTATAGAGATCTCCCCACGCATAAGATATGGATTATCGATAATTGATTTAGGTTAGTGACAACCCGGTTCTACTATCCTCTTATCCTCGCAACCGCGCCGCTTAACTTATTGAGTGTGCCAGATCAAATGATCCACTGGCCAGATTTGGCACAATCAAACTTAAAAGAAAATGATACGAGGGGGGACTTCTCAACCTAAATCAGACGTGGTTTTCGTCAGTTTATTATCAACCATCAGAGAATTAACGATAGTACTGAACTCATCGGTATTACTAATTTCATGGTGTAAATCTCAACCATTGATGACTCAAAGCACTGAAAATTAAATGAACATGATCAATCAATCACTTCGGGATTAGGAGCTCGTGCAATACATGATAATATGAGATGTGGATCGATTCATTTAGTCGGTATAGAATTGATCAACTCATTGCTCCCACGCAATACAATCTAATTGAACTAACACATCGAGCTCGAACAACGAATTCCTAAAACCTGAATTCAACATGTTCAACCCAGCCAAGACCAGCCACTACAACGATGTGTTACAATCGTGCCAATGGATTGTCCGAGTCCATTGCGATTGTAAGCCCACCTGTATATTGTATCAAAACCTTTCACCTGATCTTCCACGCTTTATGTGCCAAGTCAAATACTTGATAGAATATACAGATGATGCATTCATTCAACCTAAACATAATAAATATGTAATCATAGATGTAATAATCTCTCAAATGTTTCTCATTAATATGCCATGGATCCTGAATAAAATACATAAAAAGCATGCCTTTTCAATATACAAACCAAACAATCTTCCACTTATACTCAAAATCATGCAGAAATGCATCTGACACCTAACCCTTTTACCTAAGTAAGTGGATCCATCAGGTTATCCGCAGATGCAACCGTGCAAACCACAACGTCTCCAAGTTGTAGAGTCCCCTGGATGAGACAACACTTCCTCTCAATGTGCTTTCCCAAAGAAAACAAATAATCAGAGTTGGACCTACTAGAATCTCTATCAGTTTGGGAATTCGAGTCTATATACCCTATGGGTATAAGACTATCTGAATAGTACACCAACATATACTCCTTAGTTTTTTTCTGGTACTTGAGTATAATCTTGATCGCATTCTAATGCTCTTCCCCTGGATTAGATTGATATATTCTTACTATGCCAATGACATAGCAAATATCTGGTCTAGTGCAGAGCATGACATACATGTGATTTCCTTAGTAGGATAGTATACTTAAAAGGCATGATTTTAAGTATTTTATTATCTTGGATCCCTGAAATATTAGTGAGAAATAATTGAGGTGTATTTGCATTTACTATTTTATATTTACTGTTTGTATGATGTGTGAATGCATAGTCCGTATACTTTATCTAGTATTTCACTCGTCGCATGAAGCGGGGAAGATCGGGTCAAAGGTTCTGACAAATATACAAGTAGGTTCATAATCACAATGGATCCCGGGCAATCCATTGGTTTGATTGTAGCACATCGTTCAAGTAGCAGATCTTGGCTCGGTCGGACGGCTTAAATTTCGATCTAGGAATTTGATGTCCAAGCTCGATGTGTTAGTACACTGGGAGTGTATTGAGCACAATCATTAGGATGATGAATTCTATACTGACTATATGAATTTATCCACATCCTATATTATCATGTATTGGACGTGCTCTTAATCTCGACGTGATTGATAGAATAATGTTCGGATAATGCGCAGTGCTTTGAGTCAGCAATGGTTGAGATTTCGATATTGAGATCAATATGACCGGTGGGTTGGGTATTGTCGTTATTTGATCAATGGTGGATAATCAACCGATATAAACCACACCCGATTTAGGATGAGGAGTTCCCCCTCGTGTGCTTTGCTTTTATGTTTGACTACGCCAAATCTGTACAATGGATTGGTTGATCTGACATACTTAGTGTATGTTAACACACTGTATTGGTAATGCTACCAAATTGCTTGGTCGTTAATCGTGGGTTGACTATAGTTTATTCTATTTATTTTAACAAGATTCACTACAAACTGGTTAGTAAGTAGTAATTCCGGGGTTGATCCCATAGGAAAAATGAGTTATTTTGCTTAAGAAAAGATTTAAACTATTTAATTTAGAAAAGAGAGTAAATCTTGGATTTGTTGTAAAAAATAGCTTTGAGCAGTAGAATAACTAAATAATTAAAAAGATAGTTAATGTAATTTATGAGAAGGGTTCCACCTTAGTGTTAGAATCCACCGTTATTTTCATAATCTAGTTTTGATATAATTCCTACTTTATCCAGCTTTGAATCAGATTAAATCCTATCGTGACATGACCGATATGGATATCCAAGAAAGATAGATTTTGATTTCAACAAGGCATACCCTATCTGGCGCATAGTGTATCTCAGGTTCAACTTTCAAAATCCCGAATTACAAATACGGTATAGTCTATCCAAGATTACGGCCCGTCATGAGTATGGTCTGTTTTATCCATGACATGGGCTATCTCAAATTTGTATATTCGAACAATTAAAACAATCATGCAACACTCATTTAATCCAATCATAGAACGCTTAATTAGAAAAATACTATTGCTGCATAACAATCTGATTACAAAACATAAATAAAGTACAGAATTAATCTACTCCTATGTTTCCAAATTACGGCTTCATCGTCACCCGAGGTAGAGGAAGGGACTTAGCCACTCATGGTCGGGAAGAGCTCCATCGTCAAGTTGATGTTGATCATCGTCGGCAGCTCCTCGGTGAGGTTCAGACCTTCCAGAGGTGACTTGGTCAGGGTGGCTGAAACATCTAACTACTGTATATAAGTGAAGGTGACTCAATACTTAACTATTGAATGTTTTAAAACAAAGAATACGAGGTCCTATTTATAGTCTTTTAGATCCTTGAAATTAATAACTTCTGACACGGAGCGTTAAGAGGGTGGGCGTCAGGCGTCCAGACGGAATTGTGTGGAGGACACGTTAGTTTCCTATTTCGGAGCATCGGGACGGTCGGCGACAAGCGTTGGGACGAAGCTTTCTTGGGCACCATGGTGGATAGCATCGAGACGGTAGGCTGATTGGCGTCGTGACAGTGGAAGCATCGGGACGGTGGATAAAGAACATCCGGACGGAATTTGTAGGTTCTTATGGTCTTCGTTTGGTTGTGTTAAATTTGTTGCTAAAGTGGTTGTTTTGCGGCTGTTTTGTGTCACTCCTCCAATTCCTATTTTATACACAAGAATACTACAAAAACACATATTACATAACTAAAGGGGGACTAACCTAGCATAAATTAATGGGTCTAAATCATCACTTTTGATTGCCGATCAATACTCAATAAGTTAAGCGGTGCGGGTGCGAGGAATAGAGGATTTTCGAATTGGGTTATCAGTAACCCAATTCGATTATCGAGAATCCATATCTTAAACGTGGGGAGACTACATTACATTTGACAATTGGAAACTCGAGACACAAATCGAGTTAGGGCCAGGAGTTCAGTCAAGACCTTTAGTGGAATAAGTCTTGGTTCGTGCGAGAAAGGATCTAACTCGGGTTTTTAGTTTGGGATATCCAGTTTTCTTGTACGGTTAGCCTGAGTGCTATACTTCCGTGTGACCCCTCACATAGCTTGATTATATGCACATTTTATTTTTTGTTGGCTTCAGTTATTATTGTTAGGATAGTATACTTAAAAGCCATGCTTTATGCATTTATTATCTAGGATCCTTAGAATATTAATGAGAAACATTTGAGATGGATTGCATTTACTATTTTATTTTTACTGTATGTATGATGTGTGAATGCATAGTCCGTATATTTTATTTAGTAGTTGACTCGTCACATGAAGGGTGGTAGATCGGGTCAAATGTTCTGACAAATATATATGTGGGATCACAACTGCAATGGACCCGGACAATCCATTAGTACGATCGTAGCACATCGTTATATTAGCTGATCTTGGCTAGGTCGAACGGATCAAGTTCCGGTCTTGAAATTTGATGTGCGAGCCCGATGTGTTAGTACACTAGGAGTGTATTGAGCATGATCATTAGGATGATCAATTCCATACTAACTATATGAATTGATCTACATCTTATATTATCATGGATTGCACATACTCTTAATCCCGAAGTGATTGATGGAATCATGATTGGATAATGCGTAGTACTTTGAGTCAGCAATGACTGAGATTTCTATAGCGAGATTAATATTACCAGTGGCTTGGGTACTGCTGTTATTCGACCGATGGTTGATAATTAGCTGATGAAAACCACGTCCGATTAAAGTTGAGGAGTTCCCCCTCGTGTGCTATACTTACAAGTTTAACTATGCCAAACCTGTGCAGTGGAACGGTTGATTCGGCATAATCAATAAGTTAAGCGGGGTAGGTGCGAGGAATAGAGGATTTTTGAATCGGTTGTCAGTAACCTAATTCGATTTTTGGGAATCCATATCTTAAATGTGGAGAGACTACAGTGCATTTGTTAATTGGAAACTCGAGACACAAATGGTGTTTAGGGTCGAGAGTTCAATTAGGGCCTTTAGTTGAATAAATCCTGGTTCGTGCGAGAATGGATCTAACTAGGAGCTTGAGTTACGGATATCAGATTTTCTGGTACGGTTAGTCCGAGTCCTATACATCCTCGTGATCCCTCACGTAGCCTTAGTTTACGCATGAGATTATTTGATGGCTTTGGTTATTATTTAATTTAATTCGATAATCGGATTTATCGTCGGGACGTTCGAGGTATTAAATTAAATGTTCGAGGCAATTTTAGTATTTGGCACACCTAGGGATTAATCCCTATGTGGCCGGATCTAGGAGAAATATATACCTAATTAATTATGTTAAGATATATCTTGAAATATCTTGGAAATATATTGATGGTAGGTAGATATATTTAAGGAGAATTTTTGGGAAAGAATTAATTTTCTCTCCCTCTCTCCTCTCTCATTTCGCCGGCCCTATAAAGGCTCCAAATTATATATTTTGTATATATATTTTCCGTATTTTGAGGAGAATGGATGTATGTACATTTTTCTAGAATACATGGGGATATATATACAATAATATATGGAGAATTAATAACCCTAATCCAATAATACCATCACCATATTGCCGCCGCCCCCCTTAGCTCTCTCTCTCTCTCACTCTCTCTTGTTCTTGCTTCGTTCTACGAGAGATTGAGAGATTTGAGTGTGTTGAAGCCTAAACGACTCGATTCGGATCGGTGCCCATGCGCCGGAGTCGAGACATGCAAGGGTTATACGTGAGAAGATCACGTGGTGGTCTCTCATTCAGATTGGAACATTAGAAACTTTACTATAAAGTTTCGATCGATAATGGTTATATCCTTCTTGTTTATCTACGTAGCTTTTCATGAAGAATGTGTATCGATTAATTTTTTAAACATTCCACTGCGCCGACTCTAACAATGGCATCAGAGCCGGTCAAGCATTTTTCATGTAAAGTCGTTCTACTAACCTCGATTTTCCAGCGAGTTGTCATTACCATCCGGTTACGTATACATGTATGTTTTATTTATTTTATCGCTTTGAACCTAAAGTGTTCCGACGATTTTTAAATCGGGATTGGTTGTACGCCTCCTATGTGGGGCGTATGTTTTTTATGATGTAATATTTATTTTCATGCGTATTTCTAGATTTATCTTGTAAAATAAACCACATCAAACGAGGATCGGGATTGCTTCAGCTTTTCTTGCAGTCCTGAAGTGCTCACTTCGGACCCCGTTTTGAGGGCTTTCGGGAACTTTTTTTGACATGATTTTTTTGGTAGAATTAAGTTCGATCCATTAGCTTTCCAACGGTGGGTCGTGGGTTACAAGGCAACGACGGGATATGGTCCGAATAATTTTTTGAAGTTGGTCGTGCAGACTTTTCGCACTACAAGAAAACGAACCTTTGATGATTTTTTTGGGGTATCAAGAGATCAGATTTCGACGTGTTTTTTTACGGAGTTAATGATCGTTGTGTCCCCGACCTACCACAATTTTTTGGGCGTTCGGAGGTAACAAAAAGTCACCAAACAAAGCCTTAAAGCTGGTGGGTTTGTAGCAGGCAAGAGCAGAAATTTTCAGCTCAAACAAGGGGCTGTTTGGCTTCTGTTTTTTGACTTTTTTCGGTGGTCTAGCGATAGTCCAAGGTTTTGACGGAGCTCCGGGGGTTGAGGCATCATATCGGGCTTTTAGGAGGCTCAATTGGGCTTTTTTGGAAGCCTTAAGAATTTATTAGACTAAATCGTTATGACTTAGATTATTGGTTTAATTTATTATCGTTATTTTTTAATTGTTTATTTATTAGTTTTATGTAATTGCATTGATGTTTTTTATTTTATTTTATCTTCCTTTTATATGGTTTTTGCAAATCAAGAGAGATTAGGATAATGAATTTAAATAAAATAATTATTCCAAGTAATTTTTTAAAATGGAAAAATACGTACGTAATTAAGTTATTTAATTTTTACATTAAATAGATTATTAATTGATGTTTTTTTTTGAAAAATCAGGTAATTAATTTCATTTCAAAAAATGAAATAAGTTTTTTTTTTGTTTTAAATGGAATTAAACATGGAATTTTTAATCGATAAAACCGGATTTATATGTTTAATATTTTAAAATAAACAAAAGGATTAAAACCCTCAATTTTTAAAATATTAAGTGGGATAAGGATTTATTCGCGGATAAATCCTACGGTCGCCATCATACGTTTGTGGGAGATGTAATTATAGCTCGCGTATCAGTTTGACCGGTCTACCTAACCGAAGGGCTATAGTTATGGTATCTCTAGTATGAATCTCCGAGAGGAATTGATTTGAAATGTAGTGCAATGTGGGGCTCGCACACACCGGACTCGGGACTTTGGCACGAAATTTCCAAATTAGGTCTGATGCTTATACACTTAACACGTGGATAACAATATTCTCCCCAACGAAGTTATTGTTTTTATTTGCGTGGACCAAAGCTGATTGGCTATTTAATTCTTGAATATATCTGGAAATAAAAACATGTTAGTCCGTGGTTCGTTAACTTTTAGACATCCACACTAACGTGGCCTAATTTGTTGATGTAACTCTGGGCGAATTGTTTTCGTTGTGATATTTTTCAAGAGGATATTAATAGACTGGCATGTCTGTCCGAATAGGGATTGATTAGTAGATGTCGACACTAATGTGGCCTGCTTAATCATAAAGGCTTCGGGCTTCCAATTATTATTTTAAAATTAAAAGGCTGAGGGATCCTAAATTTTTCAAAAGGAATTAAATGGTTTTCTATTTTATTTCTCATGAATTAATATGGGATCATTTAATCCACTTGCTGTGATTCTCAATGAACATAAGCTAGTTGGACCTAACTTTATAAATTAGAAAACAAATTTGGATTTTGTCCAAACCTCAGAAAATTGCGGGTTCATATTGTTTAATCCATGTCCACCCGCTCCAAATACTAGATCTCCCGAAAAGGCAGTCCGGGACTATCAGGAGTGGATGAAAGATGATTGGATGGTGCATTGCTACATCTTGACTTCTATGTCAGATGTTTTTCATAGCCAATATTGGTATGTGGCAACTACAACTGATATGATCCTAAGCCTTACAGAAATATTTGATGGTTAGGATCGGGAAGCAGGGTAGACGACCAAAGGGAATTGTATGAATATGAACATACCTGAAGGTAATGCTTTTCATTAGTTGTCGAATCATGTTTAGCGGTTGTATCTACGGTGACCTGGTGTGTAGATACAGGAGCCATTTATCATGTCTACAATTCATTGCAGGGGTTCCAGGTTACCAGAGAACTTAGAAATGGCGAGATTTACTTTCAGATGGGGAATGAATCCCAGGTATTTGCTATAGCAGTGGGAGATGTGGTTCTGGATTTTGGTAGAAATGGGTGTTTAATATTGAAGAACATTTTCTATGTACCCCAAATTAGGAAAAACTTGGTTTCGGTTTCCTATTTTGGCATTGATGGATACTCTGTTAACTTTATTATGCATTCTTGTAATATTATAAGTGGGAAACAGTTTATCAGTCATGGTAAATTGGATAGTGGTCTTTATATTTTAAATCCGATTACTTCTACTAATAATAAAAATTAGGTGAATAACTTACGTGCTTTACCACTAAAAAGGAAAGATTCCTCCTTGAACCAAACACTCCTTTGGGACCTTCATCTAGGTCATGTTAATTTAAGAAGAATACAAAGACTGGTAGAGGATGGACTTTTGGGTTCATTAGAAGTCGAGACACTTTCAGTCTGTGAATCCTGTTTAGAGGGTAAGATGACCAATAGACCGTTTACGGCCAAGGGACTTAGAGCCAAAGAGGTGTTGGAATTGGTACATTCTAATGTATGTGGTCCCATGAACATTCAGAAAAGAGGTGGACATGAGTACTTTGTCACTTTTATTGACGATAATTCTCGGTATGGATACATTTACCTGCTTCATCGCAAGTTTGAAACCTTTAAGAAATTCAAAGTGATTAAGGTGGAAGTGGAGAAGCATCCAGGTAAAAGTATCAAAACCCTACGATCTGATCATGGTGGGGAATACCTTCTTGGCGAGTTCAGGGACTATTTATTAGAACAAGGGATTACATCCCTGTTGTCTATATCGGGGATGCCCCAGCAAAATGGTGTAGTGGAGAGTAAGAGGACCCTTAAGGAGATGATAAGGTGCATGACGAGTTATTCGGATTTACCTCAATCTATTTGGGCATTTGAATTAGAGACGATGGCATATATTCAGAATTTGGTGCCTGCTAAGGCAGTTCCCGGCACCCCATCGGAATTGTGGACTGGGGTAAGCCAAGTCTTAAACATTTTCGAATATGGGGTTTCCCATCACCTGTGCAGGTGGAAGATGCAAGTATGGTGGAACCAAAGACAGAAGTCTGTTTGTTTGTATGGTACCCCAAAGGAACCAAGTGTGGTTTATTTTATAATCCTAAGAGTCAGAGGGTATTTTTTAGCACAAATGCTAGATTCTTGGAAGAGGATTAGGTGATAAACCATAAACCCCGGTCGTAGGTAGTTCTAGAGGAGATTAGGAGTGATTCTATGGCACAACCGTAGATCATACCTGATGTACAAAATGAGATAACACCTATCACAAGTACATAGGAGGGTCCTCGTCGTAGTGGGAGGGTTGTTCGTCAACCCGGGAGGTATATGTTCTTGGGAGAGTCTATTGACAAGATCCCAGAAGAAATGGATACCGAACCCCGGAACTACAATGAGGCACATTAAGACAAGGATGCAGAATTATGGAAAAAGGCTATGGAGTCTGAGATAGAGTCTATGTATTCTAATCAGGTCTGGGAGCTTGTAGAACCATTAGATGGGATAAAACCCATTGGTTGAAAATGGATCTATAAGAAAAAGAGAGGAGTAGATGGTAAGGTTGAAACCTTCAAAGCTAGGCTTGTTGCGAAGGAGTTTACTCAGAAAGAAGGGCTCGATTATGAGGAAACCTATGTTGGCCTAACAAGGCTTCAATATTCAGTTTGATGATAACAAACATAAGTATCTAATTATGCACATGGAGTTTACTTTCAGCAATAAAGAATTAGCACAATCAAAGATACAATGGAAGCCGTCACTTGGATTGAAATGAAAGCATCTATTACGATGGACTTGAAGAATGTCGCAAAAGCATGGAGAAGTGTTGCTAAAAGAAGATCCTATGTTGATTCATAAAGTTTTGATCTTTAATTTTTTTAAGATCGTTGTAAATTTACTTTAAATCTTTGAATATGGTTTATGATGCTCTTAGTATATATAAAATAATTTTAAAATATTTTTCCTAAAAGCCAAGGTATCAAAATACTTTGAAAAATTATTTTTAAGTACTTTAAAGAGGTTCAATTGACTCAGACCTTTGCATCAGTCGACTAAGGGCTTAACCGAAAAAGGAAACTGAATTTCAAATAGGTCAATCGACCGACCCTTTCATGTCAGTCGACCGAAGGCTTCGTCAGTTGGGCTTCATCAGTCGATTGAGACTGTGGGTCTGTCGATCGAGGATGCAAAATCTGACGTTTTTTTTTTTTGAAATTTCAAAGGCAACGGCTAGTTCAATGTTACCATTTTTTGCGCAACGGCTATATCACTTTCTTAGCCTATAAATAGAGCCTTAAAACTCTGGTTTTTCACTGTTCATCTCTTGGAATTAAACCTCTCACATACTTATACTTTCGTGCTTAACTTTCTTGAATTTCAAATTCAAATTTTGTGAGAAAACCTAGATTCTCTATTGAGCTTCATCTTCTATATTC
>JAULLD010448837.1:0-10007 GCA_035668095.1 Sarracenia minor
TCCAGACTGTTCCCACGAGGAAAATAGGGAACTTGGCCAGATATCCCAGTTTTATTTATTTCTAAAATATTTGAAAATGGATTTTGGATTTTTATATGAAAATAATTTGGATAGTTAATTATTACTACTTCTAATCAAACTAGACTAATAATCAAGATTAAAGATAATGAGAAAGAGTCTACCGCAAAATAGGGTCATTCTTATGTCCAAATTAAAGCCCCGGAAGTTTTCTTTCCAATGGTTCTAACCTCACATCCAAATTCAATTTGTGGAGTAAGGTATGATGAAAATAGTAAAGGTATGTCGATTTCTATTATCTGTTTTTTCATGTCTTTGGCCGAACTTCTTCTTGAAACCTTATTTTCTTCAATGCTGAACCTTTTTATCAAATTCCATGATCCTTGAGCTATCATCATCCTTAGAACTCCTGATTTCATTGTCTTTGGATCTTGAAAGGTGACCAGAATGACGTCGCTTTGACATTTTGACGGATTTTTTACATTTTATGCTCCTTTTTGTCACGACTCGTCTATACCTATCATAACCACAAAAGCACTACAAAAACATAATATTAAATGATATCTCAGTGCTAAAATTGTGTAAATGATGGGATTAAATTGTCACTTTTGAGTGCCGATCCATAGTATTGGACCTACTTTTCAGAAGATCCACTATCATGAGTAGGTAGGCATGGATCATACAACATGAATCCGCAATGTTCTAAGGTTCAGATGTATTCTTATTTTGATTTCCTAAAGATAAAATTAGGTCCAGTTGAAATGTGTTCTTTGTGAATCGCCGCAAGTGGATTGTTTGGTCCCATATTAAGTCCTGTGAAACAATAAGAAATCTTTTTAATTCTTTGGTAAAATATTCCTTTTGATTTTAAATGAATTATTGGCAGCCCAAAGCCCTTGTTGATTAAGAAGGCCACGAAGTGTGGACGTCTACTAATCAATCCTTGCCCGGACAGACACGCCGATCTATTAATCCCTCTTTAAAAAACATCACAATAAAAACAATCTGCCAAAGATCACATCAACTAATCATGCAACGCAGTGTCGACGTCTAACCAGTTAACGAACCAGTGACTAACATGTTTTTGTTTCCTGATATACCCTAAGTGATTAAAATGCCAATTACCTTTGGTCCCGACAAATAAAACAGTGACTCCGCGGGGAGGAAATTTTCGTACATTCGTTAAGTGTATAACCATCTCACTTAATTTGAAAACCTCGTGTCAAAGTCCTGAGCCCAGTGTGTGCGAGCATAACTTTACACTACAATAGAAACTAGCCGCTGGCATGGATTTGTTCCTGAAATACTATAATTTTAACCTTTCCTCTTGGAGACCGGTCAAGCCGGCACAGGAGTTAAAAGTACATCTCTAACGGTCATGCGATGAAGACCGTATGATTTATCAGTGACTAAATCTTTCTCCTACTTAATATTATAAAACACCGAGGGTTTTACCCTTGTGTTTATTTTAAAACCATTAAACATTTTTTTTATTTTTTTATTAAATATAAATCCGGTTTTTAATCAAATTAAAAAAACCATGTTCAATTCCTTTTAAAACAAACAAAACATAACGAATTTAATTTTGCTAAAAGTAATTAATTACCCGATCTTTATTTTTAAAAAAATAATTAATCTTTCCTCTTAATACAAAAATTAAATAACCTTAATTGCTAACTTATTTTCTTGTTTTAAAAATTGTTTAGATTTTTATTTTATTTTAAAAACCAATTTTCCTTATATTCCACGATTTATAAAAATCCATAAATAAAACAAAAATAAAAATAAAATAAAAAAACATCCACGCAATTGATAAAAACACAAAAAAATAAGAAATTAAAGCATAACAATAAATAAAATAAAATAAAAGACGTTATGGCCGGTCCAACTTCCTAGGGTTTTGAGAAACCCCAAACGGGCCTCTAAAAGCCCATTGAACAGCCTGACGAGCCGCTGCCCAGCCGCTGCCCAGCCACTGCCGCACATCCCTTGCACTGATGCCGTAACAGCCCCACACCAGCACCGCATCTGCCTCGCGCCACTCGCGCATGCTCCGCACGTGCGCGCACCTGCGCTTGTGCCACCCATGCGGTCAACTATGTCGACAAACGGTCGACTGTACTGGCACATAGTCGATTGTGTCGACGTGATCCAGCTTCTGTCCAGCTTCTGTTTTGCTAATTTTCTTCGCTTTTGGCCCCCGTTTTCTAGCCTGATTTACATTATAAATCATAGAAAACATGTACATGAACATAACATCATTACATTTAAAACCAATGCCCCACATAGGAGGTGTACATGTCTTTAACCTCGATTTAAAAATTATTGAGGTACTTTCGATTTAAAACGTAATGAAATATAAAACATTCATGCATTCAAAAATCAGACCATAAGGACAAATTCCTATAAAAAAAGGTTAGCACATATTTTTTATGAAAAACACGCGATCGACACTGATACCATTTGTGGAAATGGGTTGCAGCGGAAGCGTGACATTTTAAAATCGATTGGTTGCACATTTTTCACGAAAAATCAAAATGTATTATGATAAATGGATAGAAGCTATACTGTTTGAGATTTTTCGTAAATCTCAAGTGTTCCAAGTTGTAGGAGAGACCACTGCAAGATCTTCTCACGTATAACCCTCGCACATATCGACTCCGGCATGTGGGCATCGATCCGAGACGATTCCTTCAGGCTTCTACACTCTTGAACTCACCAATCTTGAATGCAATAAAGCAAGAATCGAAGGGGAGTGCTCAAAGGTGGTGGCGGAAATATGAGAGTATTATGGAACATTAGGTCAAAATTAATCCCTATATTATGTATATATAATACCTCATTTATTTTAGAAAAATTATATAAAATATATTCTCCATAAAATATATAATTTGCACATACGAAATATATATTAATTTATCCCCTAATATGGCTGGACAAGAGGAGAGGGAGATGGAAAAAAATTCTCCTAAAATAATTGTCTTCCTATAAATTAGATTCCTAGAAATATTGCAATATATCTTCACGTAATTAATTTAGGCAATAATCCACCACTAGGGCCGGTCACCTAGAAATAAATTCCTAGCCATGCCATAAACCAAAAATTCTCCCGAACATTTAATTTAATATCTCAAACATTCCGGCGATTAAATCCGATGATCGAATTAAATTAAATAAAAACCGAAGCATACCAAAAATCCGTGCGTATAAAAGAGCTACGTGAGGGCTCTCGTGGAAGTATAGGACTCGTGCTAATCGTACGAGAATACCGGATATCCCTAACTCAACCCCCGAGTTAGATCCATTCCGATTATCAAATGCACCATTATCTTCCCACGTTTATGATATAGATTCCCGATAATCAAATTAGGTTATTGATACCCGGTTCAAAAATTCACTTTTCCTCGTAACCACACCGCTTAACTTATTGACATGCCGGATCAACAGATCCGCCGATCGGGCTTGACATCACCAAACTTATAAGCAAAGCACATGAGGGGGAACTCCTCAACCTATATTAGACGTGGTGTCCGTCAGCTAATTATCAACCATCGAATGAATGATGTCAGCACCCGACCCACCGGTCATATTGATCTTGCCATAGAAATCTCAGCCATTGGTGACTCAAAGTACTGAACACTTTCTGAACACGATTCGATCAATCACGTCGGGATTAAGAGCACGTGAAAAACCTAATAGTGTAGTCTGTGGATCAATTCATATAGTCAGTATAGAATCGATCATCCTACTGATCCCGCTCAATACACTCCAAGTTTACTAACACATCGCGCTCGAAACTTAAAACCAAAGACCGAGATTCAATCCTTTCGACCTAGCCAAGATCAACTAATATAACAATGTGCTACAACAGTACTAATGGACAGTCTGGGTCCATTGCAGTTGTGAGTCTCTTGTATATTTTTCAGAACGATTGACCCGATCATCCCCACTTCATGCGACGAGTCAAATACTGGACAAGATATACGGACAATGCATACATACATCATACGTAAAATAATTATGAAACTGAATTTGCATATCATCTAAATTGAATCTCATTAATATGTCGGGATCTCGGATAATAAAATACATAAAAGCCTGGCTTTTAAGTATACTATACTAACAACTTTGTCCGTAAATTCTTCCCCATTGGCAAAACCAATCTGATCCGCCGCGTTATTACAAGTTTTACTGAATTAGACGGTGAAACTTTCCACGAGACATAAGAAAGACTTAAGGAGCTTATCAGGAGCTACCCTCATTACCAAGTCCCAAAATGGCAGCTAGTTCTGAACTTTTATGAAGGTCTGTTGCCCCAATACCATCAATATGTCGATGCTTGGTGCGGTGGTGCTTTTATTCTTAACAATGGGACAGACGCTTAGACCCATTTGGAAAAGTTGAGTAAGTGCTCACAACACCAAGCGTCGATCTCTCGCACAGACATGGCGGCAACTCAAAAGGCAAGAGGACTTTACGAGGTAACTGAAAATTATGATCTTTCAGACCAAGTAAATTCCCTCACCGAAAAGCTTGATAAGTTGTTAACAACCGGGCTACATGAACTCAGCCATCTCCACCAACCATGCAAGTAGTCTACACCTTGTGTGCAAGTCCTGCTCACTTTTTCACCGAGTGTCCGGCCGCTGAACAATTCCCTAATTTCTTCCAAGAGCAGGTTAATGCTACTCAAGGATTTTCTAGGCTAGGCAACGACCCATACTCTAACACATACAACCCTGGCTGGAGAAACCATCCCAAATTTGGATGAAGGAATCAACAACCAACAGCTGAACCTCCATAAACTCAGCCACCTAGGCCCGTATACAACTCTTACAACCAACCATCCTACCGTCCAGCACAACAGTAAGCACCTGCACTAACACCTCGAGCCTCAGGCTTTGAGGAAACTGTGTTAAAAGCCCTGAAATACTTAGATGTGAAGACTCAACTTTTGAGTTCTCACTCTCAGTCTATCGCCAAGCTAGAAACACAAGTAGGGCAGATAACAGCCGGACTTCGTCGTCGAGAGGATGAAAAATTGCCAAGTTAACTAGTGGAAAACCACAAAGGCCTATACGTAATCGAGGACAACCCTAGTAGCAGTGGAATATACCACGAGCAAGCAAAGGTTGTCATGGACCTCTAAAGAGGAAAAGAGATAGAATCACGGACAATACCAAGTAAATCTCAGTCAACACCGAACCCAACAATGGTCGAGGAGTCTAATGACCCCAATAAGACCCCGTCTCCAACCACTCAGCAAGCACCTGCTGCACGACAACCAAAAGACCCATTCGAGAAGGCATTAGTGGCCCCTCCAGTTATCTCGAAAGAACCCAAGGCCCCATTCCCATCATGCGTAGAACCTCAACCACCCCAGCACAAGAAGGGACCACCATTGACTGACGTGCTTGAATTATCCAAGCAAGTCACAATCGATTTACCTCTCCTTTATGCTATCCAACAAGTCTCGTCTTATGCAAAGTTCTTAAAAGACTTATATACTCAAAAGTGTAAAACAAGCGTCTCCAAGAAAGTGCTACTAATTGAGCACGTTAGCTCTGTCCTAAGCTAAGACATGGTCATAAAGTTAAAAGACCCAGGGATCCCAACTATCTCGTGTGCAATCAGCGATCATCAAATCGACCAGGCACTCCTGGAATTAGGAGATAGCGTGAATCGCCACCCATACTCCGTATATGAACTGTTCGGTCTTGGAGAACTAAAACCAACTCCTGTTACCCTCCAGTTGGCAAATAGGTCAGCAAAGGTCCCCTGAGGCATCATTGAGGATGTGCTACTCAAGGTTGACAAGTTCCTATTCCATGCTGATTATGTAGTACTAGACACCGAATCGGATACAAATACGAGGAGACAAATACATGTTATTCTTGGACACCCCTTTTTGGCCATAGCTAATGCATGTATCAACTGCCAAACTAGGGTAATGGACGTGTCCTTTGGCAACATGAAGATTCGACTTAATGTGCTCCATGCCTCCCACCACCCCACACTATAAGTGGATTGCTTTTCAATTGGCCAAATCGAGAAGGCGACACAGCGAGCCTTACCGGCCATCTTTACTGATGATCCCCTGGAAGCCAGTTTGGCTTACTATGGGAAAGAATTTTTAGAGCTTGATCCGACCATTAACGAATCCTATGCTGAGCTTGAAACGACAGATTATATAGACATGCCTTCATAGGTGTCCCGATTTGAAAAAGTTCCTCCACTCTCATCCATACCCACCATACCATCCTTAGAAACCCCAACAGCACTTGAGTTTAAAGCTCTCCTCGAGCTCACTCAAGTATATCTTTCTAGGACCCTGTAATATCATGTAAGTCATAATTTCCTCCGATTTAACACCTACCCAACAAGAGCAATTCACTATAGTCATCAAAGCGCACAAAGGAGCCATAGGATGGACAGTGGCTGATTTGAAAGGAATTGACCCCTCTTTTTGCATGCACTGCATCCATTGCGAAGAGGATGCTAAGACTACACGCGAAATGCAACAGAGATTGAATTCCGACATGAAAGAGGTCATTAAACATGAGATAGTGAAACTGCTAGATGCAGGTATCATCTACCCAATTCCAGACAGTAACTAGATGAGCCGAACACAAGTTGTACCCAAGAAGTCCGGGCTCACCATGGTATTGAACGACAATGGAGAATCCACACCTACTCGCATGACTACTAGATGGCGAGTCTGCATCGACTACAAGGAGCTAAACACCATGACAAAGAAGGACCCCTTTGCTCTCCTGTTTATTGATTAAATCCTAGAGCATTTAGCTGGAAAAAGCTATTACTACTTTCTGGATGGCTACTCCAGTTATAATCAGGTACTCGTATATCCTGAAGACCAAGAGAAGACCACATTTACCTGCCCCTTTGGTACATTCGCCTACAGGCGTATGTCGTTTAGGCTGTGTAATGCACATGCCACTTTCTAAAGGTGTATGATGTCTATCTTCTCTGATATGGCAGAAAAATTCCATGAACTATTCATGGATGATTTCTCCGTGTTTGGTCTTTCACTTGAAGACTGTCTCGCGAATCCGACCTTAGTGCTTAAACGCTGCCAAGAGAAAAACCTGGTACTTAGCTGGGAGAAAAGTCACTTCATGGTCTAGCAAGGGATCGTGTTAGGACACATAGTCTCCAAAAGAGGAATAGAAGTGGAAAAAGCCAAAGTCGACCTCATTTCCAAATTGCCACCACCAACCACAATAAGACAAATCCGCTCATTCCAAGGCCACATTGGATTTTATCAAAGATTCATCAAAGATTTCTCCAAAAATATCAAAGCCCCTATGCGATCTTCTCCCTAAAGTGGCTACATTTGAATTTGATGAATAGTGTATGTGTGCCTTAGACCAACTAAGAAATGCTCTATCCGCATCACGTAACATGCAGTCACCGAATTGGGCTATACCGTTCGAAATCATGTGTGACGCCTCTAATTACGCTGTGGGAGCTGTACTTGGACAAAGAGAGAATAAATTCCCTCACGTTATCTACTATGCCAGTAACACTCTAAACGATGCATAGTTGAATTATATTATCACTGAGAAGGAACTACTGGCAGTAGCATTTGTATTAGACAAATTCAGATCGTACCTACTAGGATCTAAGGTAATTGTCTACACTGACCATGCTACCCTTAGGCATCTGCGGGCCATGAAGGACACAAAACCCCGTTTGATTCACTGGATCCTTCTCCTTCTAAAATTTAATCTAGAGATTCGCGATAAGAAGGGCATCGAAAATTCAGTAGCCGATCATGTCTCAAGACTCCTAGTGTAGTCCTCCATTGACCATGTACCTGTACGAGACTTATTCCCTGATGAGCAACTCTTCTCGGTCACTACTATTCAACCGCCCTAGTACACAAACATCATAAATTACCTGGCGGTGGGTTGCATCCCAAACGATTGGTCCAAACAGCAAAAAGACCGATTTTTCTCACAAGTTAAATTCTACTTCTAGGAAGAGCCTAAACTTTTCAAATACAGCTCTAACCAAGTTATACAATGATGCATCCCTGGGGTCGAGGTAGAAAGCATCCTCTAATTCTGTCACTCATTAGCATGGGGTGGACACTTTAGTGGTTAGAAAATCGCGGTCAAAGTACTCTAAAGTGGATTCTACTAGCCTACGCTCATCAAAGATGCCCACAACTACTACAAACAATGCCCGCGATGCTAGCAGGCAGGTACAATGACTGCCAAAGACATGTTGCCTCTAAACCCAATCTTCATTCTTGAAATTTTCAATGTTTGGGATATCAACTTCATGGGACCATTCCCACCATCATTTGGATGCGAATACATCCTTTTCGCTGTCGACTATGTATCCAAATGGGTCGAAGCCGTAGCCACCAAATCGAACGATCACAAAGTTGTGATTATATTTTTACAAAGCAATATCTTTTCTCGATTTGATTTTCTGAGGGCAATCATCAGCGGCGGTGGTATGCATTTCATGAACAAATACTTCTTATCCCTACTCCGAAGATTCTCGATTCAACACAGGGTATCCATTTCATACCATCCTCAAACAAGTGGCCAAGTCAAGATATCAAATAGGGAAATAAAGAATATTCTGATGAAAACCATTCGCCCTGACAGAAATGTTAGTTCCGAAAGGCTGGATGACGCCCTTTGGGCATAAAGAACTGCATACAAGACCCCAATTGGAATGTCCTCATATCGTTTAGTCATTGGTAAGCCCTGCCATCTGCCTGTAGAAGTAGAACATTGAGCATATTGGGCAGTCAAAACATTCAACTTTGACATACCAACAGCTGGCAATCATCGTCGATTGTAACTCAGTGAGCTCGAGGAACTCCGTAACGAGGTATATAACAATGCTAGAATCTATAAAGCACGAATGGAGGCCTTTCACCATAAACATATATATATATATATATATCTATCGGAAAACATTCGCACCTAACCAAAAAGTCTGGTTGTTCAATGCCAAGTTACGCTTGTTCCCAGGTAAACACCAGTCTAGATGGGAAGGCCTATACGTGGTGATCCGTGTCGACCCACATGGTGCCTGCCAGCTACTCAATCAAAAAACGGGCAATTTCTTGTAAGTCAACGGGCAATGATTAAAACCTTATATTGAAGGCATATCAGTAGACTCTACAGTCGAGTCTATTAATCTCTCCGACCCAACAGCACTAGTCGAGTAATCGACTGGCTAAAGATGTTAAACTTAGCCTTATTTGGGAGGGAATCCAGTGATATTAAACATCATGAAGGACACTCCACCAATGAGGACATTACTGTGTTCAAGTTGGGGGAGTGAAGATATCAAAGCAAAACCTCAAAAAAATTTTGAATTTTTCGGTCCGAAGACGTTAAACTACTCTTTTAAGCAGAGTTGTCCTCTTCGTATGCTGGGGTAAAATGGATCGTATGCCTAGTTCCGGTCAGCAAGAGCCATGTCAAGGTAAAAGTCTCTATACCTTGAAACGTAGAGCGAAGAGATAAGAATTTTGTAGATGTTGCCTCAAAGAAAGTTGTTGTGGGCTAGTAGACCACTACAACACACATTTTAAATGGTATTACTATTCTAGAGGACGCTATATCTCTATGGTGGTCAAGAGAGGGATGAGTAAGCTCACTGGATGTGTTGAGGCTCCTCTCCATGACCTTGCTGACACATCTGGCCGCAATACTTCTAGCTACCGGCCTAATCAATCCGATGATGAGATTGAAGATGTACTACAAGGAATGGGACACCTCGGACTCTGAGTATAGAAGACCCTGCATCTATCATATTTAAGTAACACGATCATCAGTGTGGAGTTGTATGGTACCCACACTAAGACCATTTGTCTTAGCAGTTGCTTTGGGCCTACCGAGTCTTATAAGCTGCTTATATCGTGTGTCCTATCTTAAAACCTGCAAAAAATACTAACCCAAAGGTTAGAGAAATTTTACACATAAAAAAAAGAAAGATTG
>JAULLD010448945.1:0-10007 GCA_035668095.1 Sarracenia minor
GGAACCCAATCCGGGCATATAGACGACCCGGCTTGGAGTGGTGAAAAATACCACTACATCAGTAGTCCCTTATTCTTGATAGTGATCAGTCAAAGACTGATGGCTATCAAGAATATCAAAGTGAAGGGAAGATGACCTTTGCGCAAGTTTGTCCACTGTGCGAAGAATAACTTCTTACTAGACCCGGGTTCTGATCGGAGTGGGCTTGTTCGGAGTATGCTTGTCTGATCTGAAAACTGGGTTGTTACCTATTCCTCGTGTCATTACCTTGATATTCATGTGAAAAGATAGAGAAAGGTATGCTTCCCCCATCTTGGTAGTGAAAAGGCGGCTTGCCTTATGGCATAATAAATGCGTCGTAAATGCGTGACATAACCACACACGTGGTTTCGAGGGAATTTGTACGATCTCTCACGCCCCCGCTTGTTATGAACTTTCCGCTTCCCGATCTATATGTTTGGAGGGAGTGGCGTGTGCCCTTTGTCTCCCTTACTAGCGTTGCAGCGCCTGTGAAGTCTGACGGTTTCGATTTGCAAAGAAGTCCAATGGCTAGAAATTCCGACAACACCCCATTAGGAAGAGGAAGAGGGCGAGGCAGAGGACGAGGCCGCGGTAGAGGGTGTAGGAGCAATTTTGGAGCTACCGATTCTTCGCCCAACGCTTCACCCGCAGTTGGAGGAGAATCAGTTGTCACTGTCCATCCTAAAGGTGGGGCCACCAGGAAGAATGCCATCGCTGAAACCCAAGCTCGAAGACGAGGTTCTTTAGCGAGGAGGAGAGGGAACCCACCTCCTGTCACTGTCCGCCTTCCGTTGGCGGGAGAACTTCCTGCCATGGAAGAGCCGATACCCAACATGTTTGGTGGCTATGACAAGTACGGTGTTGACGAGGCAAGTTACATCGAAAGAGGCCTCACCATTGCTGACCGTGAATATCTCAATGAACTCTCTCCTCCGAAAATTACCCTACTATACAATTATCATGCCGGCAAGGTTTGTCTTATCGACTTCCCTTTTAGAATAAGCCTCTAAGTTTCCTTGTCATCTTGACAATCGTAATATTAGTGCCGATGCAGGTGTTGAGCGTGGGTTACTGGGCTACCAGGCATCTGCTAAGCGAGCGTAGGATTTACCGGGCATTGGCGCAGAAGAATGAACATCAGTGCTCGGAGCTGAAACGTCCGCGATCAGAGATGAACCAGGGAAGCGCATGGAGCAGACCGACTTTACCAAAGGGAAAAATAGCTGTGATTGATCTCAGTGAGGAGGAGGATGATAAATGGTTAGAGACAGAATCTCTTTGTCATAAAGATCAATCAAAATATCTGGACTCTCCACCCCCTCCTCCACCTACTGTCGCGTTCTCTTAAGCTGCTGTTAACTCTTTTCTAGGTTTGTTGTCGTTCCGATCATCTTTAAACTTACCTCTTCTTTAATGGTTCTTCGATACACTATTTTTGTTGTGCTGTAGATAGCCTGTTTGGGGAAGTATTGGAATCCCCGGGCTGTAGGCTGTGTGATGGATCTATATGAACGCCGACTGTTTGTGTTTCATCATATTGTGTCATCTGGACTAGATATCTGTGTATTCGTGTATCTTCCCTTCAGGGTTTGATGTTGTATGCCAAGCTTGATTGTAAGGCGTGCAAGCCCATGTATTCCCTTCTTGGTGGATGACTAAAATATGCCTTTTGGGATTTATCAACCTGATAGGCTCGCCAAGAACCGGTATATGTGCCTTGGCCCACAAGCACGGGGGCATCGTGGAGAATTAAGAAGACCGAACAGAAGGCCTAGATACAGCTTATATGCCCTCTAAGTCTGATCTGCTCGGGGGGCTTCATATGGATATCTTGATATATCGCCCGACATGTAAGCACGGGTTTTGTGAGAAATCTTGCCCACGGAGCCAGACTTGTTGTAGAGGAAACTGACTCTTCGGATCTTTACCATAGGAACTCGTTTATAAACGTAGAAGATTTTCGGATAGCTTTTGGAGATAAATGTCTTAGCACTGTAGCTTTCAGGAATAATGAATACTCTGGCGGAAACTAGGAAATGCGCGTACCTGCAAATAACTCAGAGCAAATAGGATAACATGGATAATAGAGGGTGTTCTAAACTCTTATGCCCTATGCCCTAAATAAAAACTTACTATAACAGCTAACTCTCATGCCCTAGGCCCTAAACTTTAGACCGACCGTCAACGACATTGACTGAGGAGAAAATTAGACGTCTCCTGGCGCCCATCGATGAAAAAACTGGGATCGAGCCTGGGGGATCAACCCGGGAGCTGATCTACTCCCCACACGCAGTGCAGGTCGATGGACTTGGGACGAGGCCCGCGTCCAGGACTTATTTGGGAACAAGGCCCCTTTGTCCGTTGTGGGACTTGATCAGGGACCAGGCCCCTTTGTCCATTAAAACAGGAATGATATGTTGAACCTAGCATGAGAGCATGAGTCTTCCTGCAGATAATATATTGAACCCAGCACGAGGGAATCGGTCTTCTGTCCGATCGAGATGATATATTGAACTCAGCGTGAGAGCATGAGTTTCTTCACAGATGGAAATAATTGAGTCCAGCATGGGAGCATGGGTTTTCCGACCGATCAAGATGATATATTGAACTCAGTGTGAGAGCATGAGTTTCTTCATAGATGGAAATAATTGACCCCAGCATGAGAGCATGGGTCTTCTGAACATCAAGATAATATATTGAACTCAGCGTGAGAGCATAAGTTTCTTCATAGATGGAAATAATTGATCCCAGCATGAGAGCATGGGTCTTCCAAACGATCGAGATGATATATTGAACTCAACGTGAGAGCATGAGTTTCTTCATAGATGGAAATAATTGAGCCCAGCATGAGAGCATGGGTCTTCCGAACGATCAAGATGATATATTGAGCTCAGCGTGAGAGCATGAGTTTCTTCACATATGGAAATAATTTATTCAGCGTATAAACACGAAGACCGGTAGACATACCTCGTAGGGTCTACAGAATTCACCCCGCAGGATGATGACATGCCTCTTAGGGTCTTAAGAGAATCGTTCATTCGATTTGACCAAGGGCTGATTTGTCTGGGTCGACCTTTACTCCTCGTTTAAGGATAATATTTTTTGAGATTCTCGGCATTCCACGGATGAGATAGGTATCGTCCTTCCATGTCTTGGAGTCTGCAGGCTCTTTTGCCTACTATGGCTTTGACGACGTACGGTCCTTCCCACGATGTACCTAACTTTCCCTCAGCAGGGTCCTTGGTGGCTAGCATCACCTTCCTTAGTACCAGAACTCCTGGCTGAAAGCTTCTTTCATGAACTCTGGTATTGTAGTAGCATTGCATGCGGGCTTGATAGGCAGATACCCGTTGCGCTGCTTTGTCTCGCTCTTCCTCAATCAGGTCAAGGTTTAGAGCAAGCTTCTGATTGTTCTGTACCGGATCAAATAAAGTCGTTCTGGCATTTGGTAACCCCAGTTCGACCGGGATGACAGCCACGTGTCTGTAGGTTAGTAGATAAGGCGTAGCCCCTATTGGAGTTCTGGTCATCGTGCGGTAAGCCCAGAGGACTCCCAGAAGTTTTTCGGCCCATAACCCCTTAGCCTTGTCAAGCTTGGTCTTGATAATCTTGAGCAAGGAGCGATTTTTAACTTCTACTTGCCCGTTAGACTGGGGATGAGCCGGTGAAGCAAAGTGGAGCTCAATGTCCCAGTCAGCACAAAAAGTCTCTGAATCGTCTATCATCGAACTGCTTTCTGTTGTCGGTTACAATAGTCTTTGGGACGCCAAATCTACTGATGATCATCTTCCATATAAATTGCGTTATGTTCTGTTCGGTGATCTTGGCTAATGGTTGGGCCTCCACCCACTTGGTAAAGTAGTCGATACCTACCAACAGAAACTTGACTTGTCTCAGCGCCATAGGAAGAGGTCCCACAATGTTTAGTCCCCATTGTGCAAAAGGCTAGGGGCGACCAAAGTGGTGAGGTTAGCAGGGGGTCGATGAGAGGTATTCGCAAACCGCTCGCATTTATCGCAATTGGCTACAAATGCCTTAACGTCTTCGGCCATGGTCAGCCAATAGTATCCAGGCCTGGCTGCTTTCCCGGCGAGGGCTCGGTACCCTGAACTGTTTCCGCACAATCCGTCATGTATTTCTCCCATAACATATTAGGCTTCCTGGGGGTCAACACATCGAAGATATTGAACCATGATACCCCTGCGATATAACACATCTCCGATTAGTAAATACCTGGTGGCCCTTGATCTGAGCTTCTGAGCTTCCGTCTTGTCTGCTGGGAGATCTCCTGTGTGGAGGAAGTTGACAATGGGTGCCGCCCAACTATTATTCCCAAAAATCTGTACTAAAAGTGTCTCTAGAGCTGGAGATAAGATTCGCCGTTGCGCCAATACGAATGATATGCCCTCTACTTCTTGTTCTAGAACTCCCGAGGCGTGTTGAGCAAGCCGATCTACTTCTAAGTTTTCCAACTGTGGATTTTATTGACTTCTGCTGCTTTGAAATTGTCGAGAAGACGTTTGGCCTCAGCTACATATCCCTTCAGACATTCACTCCTTACCTCACATCGGCCATTGATTTGCTGCACGACGAGTTGAGAATCCGTGTAAATCGCCATCTGGTCGGCCTCGTAAGCTTGACCCAACTGTAAAGCCCTGATGAGGGCTTCATACTCGGCCTCATTGTTAGTCACCGGGAATTCCAATCGGATAGCATGCTTCATGTGGTCGCCTTGCGACGATGAAAAATAGAGTCCAACTCCCCCGAGGGTCCTTCTAGACGAGCCATCAATATGAACTTTCCATGCCTTCAATGGGTCAATCACTTGGGCCCTCGAATCGGGCAAAGCGGTTCGACACTCGGTTAGTGGCCCTTGATCTTCCGTCTGATTCAGTCCCACTAGTTCGACTAGAAAATCTACTACCGCCTAGCCCTTTAACGATGTCCGAGGTCGAAACTCCATCTCGAATTGACTGAGCTTGATGGACCATTGAGCCAGTCGCCCTTAAAGCTCTGGCTTTTGAAAAATTTTCCTCAGCGGCTGGTCCGTGAGCACTACGATAGGGTGCGACTGGAAGTAAGGCCATAGCCTTCTTGATGCAATCATAAGGGCATAGGCTAGCTTCTCCAAGATGGGATATCTAGCCTCAACTGGAAGGAGGATTTTATTGATATAGTAAACAGGTCTTTGCTGGCCCGAATCGTTCCTAATAAGCGCTGCACTAACGGCAACCGGGGAAACGGCTAGGTATAGGAAAAGCTCTTCATCTGGCATTGGGCTTGATAATAAAGGAGGGTTAGCTAAGTAGGCCTTGAGGTCAGCAAAGGCCTGACTGCATTCCTCTGTCCAGACGAAAGCCTTCTTCAGAACTTTAAAGAAAGGGAAACATTTGTCTGTTGATCGCGAGACGAAGTGGTTGAGGGCTGCCACTCTCCCTGTGAGGCGTTGCACATCCTTGGGTTTTTTAGGTGGCTGCATGTCGATAATAGCCTGAATATTATCTGGGTTTGCCTCTATTCCCCTTTGGCTAACTAGGAAGCCGAGGAAATTTCCGGACGATACGCCAAAGGCACATTTGGCCGGGTTGAGCCTCATCTGATGCTACTCAAAAACTTGGAATGCTTCGACGAGATCGGCTAGATGCTGGTCGGCAGTTCGGCTCTTGACCAACATATCATCAATGTAGACCTCTATATTGTATCCAATCTGTGCTTCGAACATCTTATTGACTGTCCGTTGATAAGTGGCTCCTGTGTTCTTGAGTCCGAATGGCATAACTTTATAGCAGTAGGTGCCTCTAGGGGTGATAAAAGTTGTCTTCTCCTGATCGGGCTCGTGCATAAGAATCTGATTATAGTCGGAGAAGGCATCCATGAAACTGAGGCGCTCATGACCCGAGGTTGAATCTACCAGAAGATCAATTCTGGGATGGGATAGCTATCCTTCGGACAAACTTTGTTCAGGTCGGTGAAGTCCATGCACATCCTCCACTTCCCATTTAGTTTCTTTACCATCACCACATTGGCTAGCCAATCTAGATATATCACCTCCTTGATGAATCCTGCCATTTTAAGCTTGTTTGTCTCCTCCATGAAGGCGTCCTGCCTTTATTGTACGAATGCTCGGTGCTTCTGCTTGACTGTTTTTATATCGGGATCGCTGCTCAGTCGGTGAACCATAAAGTCCGGAGTTATCCCCGGCATATCTTCGTGGCTCCAAGCGAACACATTTCTTTGTTTCACTAGGAACTCTATCAGCGAATCCTTCAAGTCACCTTGTAACTGTGTTTCGACCTTCACCGTTCTCGTTGAATCTGTCCGGCTGACCGATATCTCCTCGAGAGTTTCGACTGGTTGAGGACGCCACTGATCATCATCTGAATAAGGGTCCAGACCTTCGACGGGCAAGCCCTCTGAGGGTGAAACCCCGCCGATAGCCGCCTCCTCCAGGGTGGCCGCATAACATTCTTAGGCTAACTGCTGATCGCCCTGAGCGTACCCTACTCCTTCAGGGGTGGGGAATTTCATCTTCAAGTGATAAATGGAAACATATGCCTGAAACTGAAAGAGGGCAGTGCGACCCAATATTGCATTGTAGGCCGAAGTCAAATCCGCTACCATGTAGGTTAACACTCCCGAAACCTTCGCTTCCTATTCCCTAAGGTTGTGGGCAGCAAGATCGCACCTAATGGGAATCTACTTTCTCCCGTAAACCCAACGAATGGAACGGTCACTGGCTGAAGCTTATTCCGACCAATCTGCATCTGGTCAAAAGCTCCTGCAAACAGGACTTCAACAGAGCTCCCCGTAGGAACAAGGACTCTCCAGACCATATGGCCACTGATCACTAGACTAATGACCAGTGGATCGTCATGGGGCTGCTGGATAGATCGGTCATCTTGATCGGCAAAGTTCATAGTGGACAAGCTCGAGCTGGACGGCCGACCTTTGGTGGAGCGGCAAAGATTTGGTTCTGGTCGGGGTCTCCGATCCGAGGGGCCGCTCGCTATCATCTGAACTTCAAAGTGGCCTTTTCCCGGTGCTTTCCCCCGTCGTGAAGTCTGGGGTTGGGTATGGTTTGATGGGGTACGCCCGTTGTTTTATCTCCCGGCGGTCGGGGAAAAGCTCATCCAGCTTTCCCAGTCTGATCATCCTTTCCACATAAACCTTGAGCTGGTTATATTGCTCAGAATCATGTCCGTGGCCTAAGTGGAACTCACAGTACTGATTCTCTGGTTGTTGAGCCGAGGGAGGCTTTTCTTTACCTGGTCGGCCGAGCTCTGGGCTTCCCCGGATATAGACTAAAGCTTGCAGTAAAGAAAAATTACGGGGGGTGTAGTGATGAAACCTGGATTTGCCACGACGCCTATTTTTCCTGATGGCTGCTTCCTCTTGTCCTGGTGGAATATCGCCTTCATAGAACCTCAAGCTCTTCATGATACTGCTCCTGGTTGGACCATCATCCCGGACCCACTCTTCCTTATCGGATTCGGGCGGTCCCCCGGGGGTACTAGACTGTCGGGACTCCATAACATCTTCTGCACTCGTGTACTTCTAGGCCCTTCTCATGAGCTCGGACATACTTTCCGGCGAATCTTCCGATATTGCAAACAGGAGTCGGGATGGCTGCAATCCTCTCAAGAAAGCTGCCATTATGATTTCCTCGCTTCCTTCATCGATCTGAAGAGCCTCATGATTAAACCGACTCACATAAGCACGGAGAGACTCTTCATTTCCTTGTCTAATACCCAGAAGGGATGTGGCCCGCCTTTGACGTCTTTGGGTTCCAGCAAAGTAGTCGATAAATGCTTGGGCGAGCTGAGGAAACGACTGGATGGTGTTTGGCTGGAGTTGGGCGAACCAGGTCTTGGGCGGTCCCTGAAGAGTTGTTGGGAAATCTCAGCACATGATCTCCTGTGGGACAGCATATAGATACATCCTGGTTCGGAAGGTATCTACATGGTTGGATGGGTCAGTAGTTCCATCAAATAGATCAATCTGCGGGACTACAAACCCCTGCGGCAAGGGAGCCTCCATCACGGCAGAGTTGAAAGGAGAAGCCTCCTGGTAAATCCAGCGGCCATCGTCGGAGATGCTTCTTTCCCTTAACGCCAATCTCATCTCTTCGACCTCTGCTCTGACCTTATGCAGCCGCTCTGACCTCATGCAGCCGCTCATTAGCATCCTCTACTGCTGCACCGAGCCACCCTTCAAAATGGACCTGACTGATTCCCCCCTCACCGTGAGATGATTGAGATTGATGGACATCTTCCACCAGAACTTGGGATTTCTCCAGAGCTCGAACTTGCCGGAGGAGATCCATATTATCGACAATGAGCTGTAAGATTGCGTCGGCCAGCTGTTGATTCTGATTTTGCAAAGGCGTTGGTGAAGAAATACGGTGTGGATTCTTCGTGGGTTGTAAATTAGTAACATCAGTCATGGAAACTTCTTGTTTATCCATTGAACAGGTTCAGGCAGTTCCCGGGAGGAAACCAATACTATCAATAAATTTATAAATCGTTCCCACAGACGACGCCAACTGATAGCGTCAAGATTCCGTCAGGTTCCGAACCGATTGATCAATGGGCTTGTGAAGCTCTTCGGGTCTGAAACAGGTGGCAATCAGGTTAGGATAGGGTGCCAACGTATCGATGTACCCTCTCCGATGGTAAAGTCAGTAACGGAATGAGGAAATAAACATAAGTGGTGAAGTAGCTAAAATGTAGAGAGAATGCAAAGAAGAAGGTGAACAGTATTTGGTTGAGAATATATTTTGCAAGTTACGCATTAATTGTACCTGAGATGGAGGTTACCTCATAAATATATATGTTGTTTGATCGGTCGACGCGTGGCATGGTCGGCAGATACGTGGCCCCTTTAGGCGAGGGCCTTCCTGAGATAGGCTGAAGTCCCTTGAATCAAATGTCGAGATATGCGTCCCTCACGTGACCAAAGAAGCTGGTAGGGGAAAACATTAACTCCCATTTATTGCCTTGTGCAGAACCTTTACACGTGCCTGAATGTGATTGGAGGTCAGTCTGACTAGTGTTCCCTGTTATCATTACCCGTTATCCTGTAACTTGCTGCCGAAGTTATGTTAGCTGCCGAACTGAAGTGTCCCGATCATAAGGTCGGGTTGACTTGAAGGACTGGAGAAATTGTTTGGCTGACAGTGTTGCTCGGATAGGTAACCTGGATATTAGCGATTCCTTCGTTAGTTAGATCGGCTTAAGTCTTTAACCGGCTCATATGGTTGGTATGGTCCAGAGGATCAGTAAACGGAACTTAGCTTGGGCACTTGGCTTTTAACTCTGATACTTGGCATATAGCTCTGATACTATGATTTTGACTGAATCGGATAGGTCGGCGATCCATAAAGCCAACGAGGCCTGGATGTACGGTACTGGGTTCGGCCCATGAAAAGATTGAGGGTCTGGTATGTCGATCAGGGATCCAGGTGGGTCGGATGGGTCTTCATAGGTCGGATCATGGATTGGTCCTTATGAAAGTATAACTTCCATCTTGATAAATATGACAGTGATATAGATATGTCTTTCTAGAATCCCAATCCAGGCGTATAACTGACCCGCTTGGAGTGTGAAAAATACCACCACATCAGGTTATAAACCTTATCTTCACAACTAAAGATAAGGCTTCACCTGTAGCCTTGTTGTTCTTTCGGTTAGGACAATCTCTTTTTAATACCCTGGTTTCGGATAGTAATAGCAACTACCATTAGGTATCTTAACATTTGCCTTAGTAGTTGATGGGTCCTAGCCACCAGCCCTTTGTGCATTGTTCTGTTGCACCCCTTTCTTACCACCTCTTGGCCTAGAAGGAGAAACCTTTTCTGCAACAAATACATGCGCCGACTTCCAGATAACAACCTTCACTGTCTTTAATTCTTTCAATAATACTGCTAAAGAAAATTTAGGCGGGATTGCTGAAATGAATCTGGTAGTGACTGGAGCATGATATTAACC
>JAULLD010449054.1:0-10004 GCA_035668095.1 Sarracenia minor
TATTTCAATTAATTATGGAGAATAATAATATATTATTTTCCTTAATTATTTTGGAGGCATATATATACATCAATATAAGAGAAAATAAAACCCTAGTCTTTCCATAACACCTTAAGTAGTCGGCCCCCTCTTGGTCCTAAAAAATTGTTCTTCAATTTTGGTGGAAGATCAAAGTGTGTTGAAGTGGAGGAACTTGTCTCGGATCGGTGCCCACCCACAGGAGTCAAATACGTGCAAGAGTTATACGTGAGAAGATCGCGTGGTCGTCTCAACAGTTACGTGGAACACTTTGAGATTTTTCAACAAATCTCGTTCGGTATATTTCTATCCATCTCGATATGCTTGTTGTTATTCATGAAAAACACGCATCAAAATTAATTTTTTAAAACGTTTCCGCCGCCGGCTCCAACAAACTGGACCTAATTTTATCACTTGGAAAAGATATCTAGATTTCGTTCTAACCTCATATTATTACGGGTTCATGTTAATTGATCCTTGTCCACCCGCTCTTGATAGTGGATCTCCTTATCAGGAGGTCCAGGACTATCCGAAGTGTATGAAGACTGATAGGATAGCACGTTGCTACATCTTGACTTCCATGTCAGATGCTTTGCAATGCCAGTATCGGTCTATGGAAACTGCAGCTAATATGATTCTAAACCTTACAGAAATGTTTGGAGATCAGGATCGGGCAACAAGGTAGGTTGCCAAGGGGAATCTTATGAACACGAACATGGCTAAAGGCAATGTCTTTTCTTTAGTTATCGAATCATGCTTAGCAGATGTATCTACGAAAATCTGGTGTGTAGATACAGGAGCCACTAATCATATCTGTAATTCGTTACAGGGGTTCCAGGTGACCAGACAACTTAGAGAGGGCGAGGTCTACCTTCATATGGGGAACGACTCCCAGGTGTCTTCTATTGTAGTAGGAGACATGGTTCTTGATTTTGGTAGAAATAGGTGTTTAGTATAAAGAAAATTTTAATATGTGCCCCAAATCAGGCGAAACTTAGTTTCAGTTTCCTGTTTCGGGATTGGTGGATATTCTATTAACTTTAATATGCATTCTTGCAATATTATGGTTAGCAAACAGATTATCTGTCATGGTATATTGGATAATGGTCTTTATATTTTACATCCGGTTATTTCTACTGTTAATAAGAATGAGGCAAATAACTTACGTGTTTTACCAGTAAAAAGGAATGATTCTTCCTTGAACTAAGCATTGATTTGGGATCTTTGTCTAGGTCATGTTAATCTAAATAGGATACAAAGACTGGTAGAAAATGGACCTTTAGGTTCATTGACAGTGGAAGCACTTCCAGTCTGTGAATCCTACTTAGAGGGTAAGATGACCAAGAGACCATTTACGGCCAAGGAATTTAGAGCGAATGAAGTGTTGGAACTGGTTCATTCTGATATATGTGGTCCAATGAATATCCAGGTAAGAGGTGGGTATGAGTATTTCGTCGCTTTTATTGACGATTACTCTAGGTATGGATGCATTTACCTGCTTCACCGCAAGCCTGAAACCTTTGAGAAATTCAAAGTGTTTAAGGCTGAAGCGGAGAAGTAGACAAGTAAAAGTATCAAAACCCTACGATCTGATTGTGATGGTGAATATCTTATGTTGGTCTACTAGGGCAACCCCAGAGGGGGTGAATTGGCTTTTCAAAAATTAATGCAAAATTAAAAACTCTTTTTGAAAACTCTTTTGTTGGTTAAAGGAAATAAGCAAGAACATAAATTCCAGTAGAAAATAAAGAGTAAGGGATAGAGATACCTCAACCATAACACAAGAGATTGATAGTGGTTCGACTTATTCCCAACCTATGTCCACTCCTCAAGATTCCCCTTAAGAATTTTCACTATCCAGAATGTTTACGGGCACACTCCAAGCCTTTACAAAGATGATTCTAGACTCACTCTTCAAAGCCTAAAACAAAGATGATTATGGGCTCACTCTTCAAAGCCTAAGAAAAGATGTTTACGGGGACAATCTTTGAAGTCTAATCCAAGATATTTGCGGGCACACCTTCAGCCTAATCCAGCTTCAAGATCACACTTGAGCTCTTCTTTGAGATATACTCACTCAAAGGAACCGAAAGGTGACTCACCCTTGCTTGCAAATGATTGATGAATAATCATGAGATTCACTCACTCTCAAAAGCTAAAAAGATTTAAAATGAATGAGAAATAAAGGATATGTGAGGAGAACAACCAAATCTAGAATAAAAACCAGAGAAATAAAAGCTCTCAGAAGGATGAGAATTAGGTTTTGAGCAGTAGCAGTGATGGAGCAGTAGTTGAGAGTTAATACAATTCTTGTGTGTAGTCCACCAACCCTTGAATCTCTAATCTTTACTTCTTATATATCCTTTTGAGAGAATGGAGTTGTTGGCCCATTTAATGTTTGGATCTCTAGCCATTGGATCATTAAATGCTGAGATTTCTAGCCGTTAGGAGTTTTCGGATTTGAAATACTGTGCTCATGATTCGAATCATGTGGTTGTTTTAGGCTGGTAACTCGAATCAATAATTTTGAGGATCGAATCATGTTTTCAATTTGGCACAAGTGATTCGAATCATGATCTCTAATGATCAAATCAAATTGGCTTTTTGAACTGGAGAATCGAATCAGAAAAATAAGGGATCAAATCAAGAGGTAAATTTTGATACTATGATTCCATTCAGAAAAACATAGGATCGAATCAAGATTAACTTTTAAAGTAGGTGGTTCAATTCATGGAACATGAGGTTCGAATCATGGTCTTGATTTTGAGTCTGTGATTCGAATTACCATATGGTACAATTTACGCTTGAGATTCGAATCATAAACATGAAGGATCGAATGAAGTTGGACCATTTTCTGAATCTTGGATTTGAATCATGGATCTTGTGATTCGAATCATGGTAGAGAATGGGATTCGATTCATGATCTCTTTTTTGGACTTGGATTCGAATAATCCTTTTTCTCTCCAGCTTTTCTTCTTGACTTTTTGTTATTCTTGGAATTTGAATATATTAATTAAGTCATGAAAATACTTTCTCAAATACAAGAAGATATTAGCAACAAACAAATCAAATTGTTGTTAAGTCGAAATCGAAATGAAGCTTGATTGAAAAAGCCTTTAGGCTAGCAATCTCCCCCTTTTTGACATGACAACAATTGATATGCAAACAGATAAAAGATATGAAAAGTATGCTTTAAGATACCAATATGTTATATGAAATTAAGCTCTAAAATACTAATATGTTAAGCTTGTTGGTCCGGATAGGCAACTTAGAGGGGGGGTGAATAGGTTGTTGGCAAAACCTAAACTCTTTTCGGTTTCTCTAAAAACTTAGTTCTAGCAAACAATATCTAACAAAATATGCAGCAGAAAATATAAGATAAAGTGTAAGAAATAAAGCAAATAAAGAGAAATAAGAAATCAAACCACAACATCGACACGTATAGTGGTTCGGCCAAATACCGGCCTACGTCCACTCTGTCAAGAATTCTTGAGGATTCCACTAAGCAAGCTTTTACAGGTAGGCTTGGACCTCTCTTTGTTACAGGTCAATAGTAACCTATACTTCTATCAGGTGAAGTGAAATCTCCTTCTTGGACAAGGGCCAAGAGTAGCCTCCTTTTTCTATCGGGTGAAGAGTAACCGCCTTCTTCTTGAGGTGAAGAAAAACCACGATCGTATTGCTTCAATGGGTGAATAGTAACCTCCTCCTTCTATGGTGAAGTGAAACCTTGGAACCTTGAAGTTTTGTTGCAGCAGTAACCCAAATCTAGAGCCTTCTCCTTGTGAGATGATTATACAAATAATGGCTCACTACAAGATTCACTCTCTCTTAAATAGAATTTACAATGAAGTACAATGAAAGAGTAAGAGAGGAATTACAAAGAAGTCTGGTGAAGAACAACTAGAAATAAAGCTCAAGGTATTCAATGAATATTTGAGCTTAAAAACAGGGGTTGGAAAGATATGAATGCTTTGATCTCTTATGCTTGTATTATCCAACCTTATCTTCTTCAAACAAAGCCCCTTATATAGGCTAACCAAACCAAAGAGCTGTTGGACCTCAAAAAGATCCGTTGCACTCCAAAATATAGCCGTTGCGTATCAGAAAAATTAAATTCCTGACAAAAACTATAGAAATTATTCATGAAACTGTCAAAATTTTCACTTGAAATCTGCCACACAGTCGACTGTATACTACATACAGTCGACTGTGTCCCACAACTGCCAACTTTGATAAGTTGCCATACTATCGAACTTTTCTTGATTTATGTCAAAATTCTGTTGATTAATGATGGGAAAATGTCGAACTTTTATCCAATATGTTGACATTTATGGATCACTCGAGGAGAGAGAAAAGCCTCGGTATATTTATGTCAAACTTTTGAGCCAGAACTGTCGAACTTTGTAAATCCTGAAAATAGGCCATACAGTCGACTATATACTTCACAATCGACTGTGTTGCTTGTTTTTTCTTGGCTGATTTTTCCTCATTTTCTTCTTTTCTCTTGGCTTTTTGGTTTGAGAATAGGCATAAATATAAATAGGACTTAGCCTGAAATAAATCACTCAAACATAGTTCAACCATTAGCAACAACAAATCATTGTGTTGTTATAACCAAAATCAAAACAAAGACTTGATTGAAAAAGCCTTTAGGCTAACACCCAAGTAACCACATAACATGCAAATGTCAATACACATCGCGAATTAATCACACAAAGCATACTCAAAACGTGGATGCAACACACAAGTCAACCCTCTCAGCATGGCATAACCCTTCCCATGGTTCTAAGGTACTCGAACCTAATACTCTGATACAAACCTGTAACATTCTAACCTCGAATATTCAATTAAACATATTATTATAAACTAAGAATACTGGAAATCCACGTACAATTTAAAGTAAACCCTTTGTTTTCAAAGAAAAAACTCTATGTTCTTAGATTAAGTTAAGGACTTGTGGTAAACCACATTTATAGGAACCAATGTGTACTAAAAATCATGTTTTAAAATGTTAAATGATACCTAAATCAAACCCCGACACCCAAATTTTTAGAAAAAAGTTGCAAGTGTTGGTTTGTTTTAGGTAAGAAAACTTTATTTAGTACCTAATGTTCAAGTACTAAAGACTTTGTACAAGATCTTGTCATAAGTCCTAAACCACTCTCCAAACCATAAAATTTCATAATTAAAGTAAATAAGAAAAATAAAGAGTTTATATGAAAAGTAAACTGTTGATCCAGGTAGGCAACCTAGAAGGGGGTGAATAGGTTGTTAACAAAATTAAACTCTTTTTGATCTCTTTAAAAACTTAATTCTAGCAATCAAGAATTAACTAGTTTGTAGCGGAATAAATAAGATAAAAACAATAATTTAAAAAGATAAAGAGAAAGAAAAGAAAACCACAAGACAAGGGTTTATATTGGTTCGGCCAAATTCTGGCCCACGTCCACTCTCTCAAGCAGCACTTGAGTTTTCACTATGGGGAAGTGCTTACGGGTGCATTTCAAACCGTATGCACAGAAGATTTGCTGGATCTCTTCTAAACCAAGAGACTTTGTAGGAGTACCTCCAAACCTAGAAACTTTGCGGGATGACTTCCGGACCATCAATGAGAGTGATTACAGGCTCACACCTCAAGGCCTGAATGTGTCTTCAAAAAGAAGCTTGATAGCCTATGTTTTTCTTATGCAATAGTATTCTCCTTGGATTGAGTAGATTTACAATTAAAATCCTCACTACAAAGTGATCTCTCTCTCTCTCTCTCTCAAATAATTTTTACAATGAATATAATAAATTTGAGAAGAGAAAAACACAAGTCTGGTTGAAAATTAAGACTAAAAGCTCAATAAATGAGAATTATAAATCTGAGCAGTGAAACAGTGAAAAGAGAATTAAATGCGAGAGTTAATTGCTTTTGATCTTGTTTCACCAACCCTCCAATGTTTGAAAAGCTCTCCTTAAATAGGCTTTATTAATTCTGAACGTTAGAGAAAAGTACTATAGCCGTTGGAGCATTTAATGGAGCAATTAATGCTAAAGAAATCCGACCGTTGTAAAACAAATTTTGGTATTAAATGCCCAAAAGTGTCGAACCTTTTTGGAAGGTGTCGAACCTTTTTCATGAAATACTAGAAAGGGTCGAACTTTATAAAGGAGGGTCGAACTAATTATGGTTTATAGAAAATAAAGTGTCGACACAAATGAACGAAAGTGTCGAACTTTTGTTGCAAAAGATAGAAAGTGTCGAACTTTCAAGTGAAAGTGTCGAACCTTAAAGGGTTAGGGGGGAGAGAGAAAAGGCACATAATAAAAGTGTCGAACTTTCAAAAGAAAAGTGTCGAACCTAGGCTTTAAAAAGGCAGGCTGGGTTAGGCTGGGTTCGAATCACATATTCAGGGTTTAAAACAAAATGCTTTGCTGGTTTGAATTTCGCTTGAAACAAGACAAGAGGTTTGAGTTAGTTTTCTTGGGTTCGGTTCATATTTGCAAAAACAGAGAAGTGACTCGAATCATATTTCCAAGGATCGAATCAAAAGGCTAAGAGCTTGAACCAGAGAGGGTCCGAAACTTACAAGGAGGGTTCGAAACCAATTCTCGCAAAGACAAAATTGGCTTGAAAAGGTGGCAACGGATTCGGAACCAACAAAAAGGATTTAAGTCCTTTTTGTGAAAACAGGAAAGTGATTCGGAACTAAACACTTGGGTTCGAATCCTGGACTTTTGTGTACTGATATAAAGGGATTCAAACCTAAAGGAAATGGGTTCGAATTTGGGACTGGGCACTCAACCAAAAATTGATTCGGTACCTAGGGGAAAGGGGTTCGGAACCTGAATTTCACTCCTTGTTGATTTTCTCCTTGAAAAAGTTTTTCTTGATCTTTTTGATGAATCTTAGCATTAATAAATAACATTAAGTCTTGAAAAATAACTCAAACACGGCTAAGATATTAGTAATAAAATAAATCAATTTTTTGTTAGACCAAAACCAAAATGGAGCATGATTGAAGAGTTTTTAGGCTAACATAAACTAAGCAAACCAAAAATGAATCCAAAGTAACCAAACTATGTCCAACATCCTCACCAAGCAAGCAACATATATACTTGACCTTGGGGGGCTTACAAATTAACTTCCCAACATGAAGTCAAAATGTAAACAAGTTTAATTGCATTCATCCAAAATTAAGTACAAAAGAATGTAACTACAAAATAAACCAAAACCCTTCCAAATCAATTCATAGATTGGGAGATGCATGCATCCATCTATCAATCTATTACTGCATTCCCGCTATCACCTAAAAATTGTTATAAATAATATGAGCTGGGGATCGTAGGATATATGACAATAAATGAATAAATGCATAATATCTGAGGATGGTTATGTAACATGTATACATATAGGAATTTTACCGAAAACTAACATTTTTCTCATAAAAATATGCGTTTACATAACCGGTTTTATAATTCATCCAAAACACATTGCATTTCAAACGCTAGACCATCCAATAATCACACTCTCACACAACCCCCAACATCCACACATTACACCACAAGCTCTCTTTTACGGCGACTAACCGAAGGGTGGGCCACCCTATACAAGTCGACATGTCTAGCTCTCAATTTACAGTCACTAACCAGGGGGTGGGCTGCCTCGTATAACTCAAATGAGTTGCTCACCTTTACAGTCACTAACTGAAGGGTAGCCCGCTCTGAATAAATCGGTGTACATCGCTCACAACTTACGGTAGCTAACCGAATGGTGGACCACCCCAAATAACTCTACAACCACAACCATACAAACCATCACAATACCCACAAACCACCATAACACACACCAACCACCACAATACACGCCAATTCCACTATTACATAGGCCAATCAACAAGCCATATCCAAAAATGCTAACATCAAACTTGTCACACCCTGACCTTCGTAAAATTAATTAAAACATATTTTAATTAATTAAAAAACTCATCTTCTGGCTTCGTTAAAAAAATATGACCATTTGGCTAAAAAAAAATTTCTTCATAACAAGAAAATAAAACTTTCGTTCTTAAATTAATCCATTAGTTTTGAAAACCGCCATTTGAATAAATATTATATTCAAAAAAAACACCCCAAAGGGGTATAAGTGAAATCCAATGTTTAAAACAAAATTTGAATTTTTTTAAAACGGTTTTTCTTCACTTCCCAGCTACAGGGACATCGCTCGAGCGAACCCCCTTCTGCTCGAGGGGTTGTATCAGAAACTGGGTTTCTGCAGCAAATACTGCAACTTTCTCATTCAACCCCAATCTGCAATATATAGTAAAAATCTCCTGGCATATGGTTCCCAACATTTATAAAAATATATTTTTATAAAGATAACCCATTCACCAATCATACAAGTCTAACCTTGTAACAATTACTGCATAATTATGGGTCCAAAAGGGATAGAAAATTTCTAGTAAATGACTAAAATTCATTCTATGAATAATACCCTTGAGTTCACATTTATTAATTTCAAAACCGCACATCCATCTATCCAAAATTCCTCACCAATACATGCAAAAGGTGAAATAAAGTCATGTTTTACATCTTTATTAAACCAACAAATAAGTGTTAAAAATCCTAAAGATTAACAAGAATTTATTCTGCAAACTACCAATGAATATACCAAGTAAAGTAGAGCAAATCCAAAAGTCCCGCATCGATGCGATGGGGAGTGCCTTGAGTCCGGTCTAATCCTCTGCTATGGCTTTACCTGGATCATTTGGGTTGTTATTTCATAAGACAATAAAACAACAACGTGAGCTAAAGCTTGTAGGAAACATGATGAAATATAAAATGTGTATATAATACCTGACCGGTTATGCAGTAGTGATACAAGAATACACACTATACTTCATACTTATTTGTGAATACGTACCATGCATAACCATTCTACCTCGAGTGTCCTTCTACCTCACTTGTCACTTCCGTCTTCAACATGACTACATCTACTCAATTTATTAACATGCAAACCGTTAAGCTTCAAGTGAATAACGGAAATTCATAATTATCAAAACTTCATAAGTAGACTCGCAAGGAGCTATACAAAAACTTTGTTCTTACACATTAGATTAACTATCCAATGACCTCGTTCTTACTTGACTTCACAACATTAAACTGTAACAACCTCATATAACTTCATGCTTCGGTTCACTAGGTACTACTCCCATTCTTGGATTAATTATCCAACAATCTCAGTCTGACTAATTTGGATTAGTTATCCAAATACCTTTGTTCCCGCTTAATGGATGGGCCGTCCGCTAGCTCACTAGGAGCTATAAACTTTATCCCAGCTTAAAGGATGGGCCGTCCTATACCTTCTCAAACACAACCATAAATATAAACCTTACTTTAGATTCAAGCATAACTAATGCATATCACTTCAATGAACCCAAGAAGAAGGAAAAAGCCTAGGCTATCCCGATAATTTCCACATCTTCAATTTATTTCTTCAAACCACAAATATTTCAATTCACAGCCTCTCTTTATTTGTTCACATTACTAAGTGAACAGCTTGTAAAAATTTCTTTGTACATTTAACTTCATAACTTTTATTCATTTAATCATGCACTTAAATTCAAGTTCAAAGCATAATTTATCATTACAAACTTCAACTTCCAGTATAAATATAGTTTATACTTATCCAATGATTGAACCCAAAAGGGAAAGACTAGGTAAACTCGATAACCTCTTTTCAAATCATCAACTCCTAGCCCTCGAAACTAACCAAATCTTATCATTTTATCCTCCAACGAGGGTTCTACTACCTTCAAAGATTGTTAATTTTAAAGCAAGAAAATAAATTGAAGGTTCATCCCAATTGGTAACAAAACCCCTACTATCCATAAACCCTCACCTTAAGTTCGGGTCAAACTATCATATATATATATATATATATATACTTTTCAATTTGATAAGATTAGAATGTGCTAGACATTCTAGAACAATGAAAACTT
>JAULLD010449163.1:0-10003 GCA_035668095.1 Sarracenia minor
ACAATGTGTCACAACAAAACTCAGAATACTTGATTGCACATGAAAAACAAGACTAACTAGTTGTTTAAATCATAACCAGTACGGTGCTTGAGTATATCCATGTCTCCATGCATAACTTCCATCTATCTATGAGATGAGATCATGTGATTATTGAATGACTTTTTAGGAAATTGATCCTTTCCCAAAATTAAAAATACATAAATAGTCAGCCCAAGGAGTCAATCAAGAAGAGAGTGTTAATTATTATTAGAAAATTTTATACATCTCGCTAAGATCAAAGTTATACACGTGCTGCCTGACAATGTATGTTACTTCATCATATACAGATTTTATATTGATATAATAAATTTATACAGATTTAAAGTTATACACGTGCTGCCTGACAACAGTTTTAAAAATTTTAATTTTTATCTCATAAAATCTGCCTTGATATAATAAATTTGTGTGACATATGATATTATTTGATTATGCAATCAAAATCACACACTCTGCTTTCCCCTGTTTCTGAGCATGAAGGATCGACCTTTATTATAAAAAGATCGATCTTTCCATCTCTAAGATCAATCTCTTAATGGAGATGATCGATCTTTCCTTGTCTTAGATCGACCTCTTGTTTAACAAGATCGATCATTGCTTATCAACGATCGACCTTTTGTTTGAAGAAGGTCAACCTTTCTATCTAACTTAGAAAAGATCGATTCTTTATGCGTACAAAGATCAAACTTTATTCGTTCCATATGAAAATATTGAACTATTCCTAAAATAGATCGACCTTTTTGCACTGGAGAGAAGAGAGAAAAGACACAATATAGAACGGTCGATCCTTTTCATAAAAGGATCGACCTTTGTGTGCCTATCCAAGATCAAACGATCAATCTCTTTTATGAGATGATCGATCTTCTGCATGTAATTAAGTCAAAAAGATCGATCTTCTGCGCGTAATTAAGTCAAAAAGATCAACCTTTTTGACAAAAAGATCGACCTTTTTGTTGTGATAGGATCGACCTATTTTCATAGATCGATCTAATAAGAGTTTATATATATATATATATACACTCCGCAATTCAAATCTTTTCATATTCCTTTTGCGCCCATCTCTCTAGCCGTTACGCATTATCTATTGCACTCAGAATCCTAAATTGGTATCATTCCTTTCTCTTTCCAAATCCTTTTTACCCGTCTTCGAACTCTCTCTACCCCATTTACGAAAGTGGTAAGAGTGAAAGATTCAAGGAAGGAAGATTCTCTAGGACCATTAAGCCCCAGGAATCAGAAGAAAAGAAGAACTGAGGTTTTAAAGAAGAAATCGAAAAATGTTCAAACTTCTCCAACGCTAACTCGTTCCACTAATGTACATTCCTTCTCTAGACGAGATATCATTCTAGGGAGAGTCATTGATTTTCCATATTTCAAATCCAATGGCATGACCTTTCCCAAATTTTTCTCAACTTTGGACTGTGAAAAATTTCTAACCTATTGAGGACCTCATTACCCTACACTGGTAAAATCCTTCTATGTAAACTTGACCGAGTCTTCTACGACTCCATCCACCATTAACTCTAAAGTTAAGGATGTAGATATTGAACTATCCACATGCTCACTAAAGTTTATTCATAAAGGAGACATTCAGATATCATTCAACTCCACGAAGTTTATTCATAAAGGATTTTCGCATTTGGATGTTGTCGAAGACATTTTTGAGACAGTTCCTACTGATCTTTCAAAACCTTTTGAGGCACATCATCTGAAAAACTAAAATGCGAATTCTCCACCACATAATAAATCACATCGTTGCTTCTCTAACGAGCAAATTTGGTGAAGTCACCAAACCTCACATAGTAATCATGTGGTGTATTATAAATGTTCGTAAACTTGATCTGGGATATCTCTCTATCTCACACATGTATCACGTTCATGATAGAGATAATTCAGCCCTTATCCATGGGATGTTCTTGACAAAAGTTTTTCAATCTTTCAACATTGACTTTAAAAAGGGAAAAACTTGTCAAATTCTCGCCTTACAACCAGTATGGGCTTCCCACCCTGAACTGAATGCATATTTTTAAGGATGAAAATGGCATTTGGTACACTAAATGTGTTACTCCCATTGTTTCATCATCAATGCCTGCTTTATCTTTTCCATCCCTTGAGCACTCTCTATCTAAACCTGTTCAAGATGATACTACTCCTCCCGTTCAACATACCAATGTTGAATCACCTATCCAATCTTCTTAAGTATTCCCATCTGGAAGAATTATTTTCTCTTCCACCTCTCTACCTATTCTTGACATAGCGGCATTCCAAACTTAAGTCTTTACAAGACTTGATTCCATGCAAGCTTCTCAAGATGCTCTTTGAGCATAGATTCAAAAGAATTTTAAGAGCTTAGCTGCTTGGTTGAGATGGAATCAAGAGGTTACAACTTAAATCTCAAATTATCTGAATGGCTTTATGCAACATCTAGCCATAGGAGATTTTGGTGGTAAGTTGATGAAAGCACGAGGAGGCACTAAAAAGGATAAAGGAGAATCATCTTTACCAACTCAAATGGCTGCCCCTGCTACTGCAAGAGCTAAACCTCAAACTCAATCTGGAAAATCGAAGCCTCTTTCTCAAAAATCAACTTCAACATCAGTTCTGAAGGAGAGCATAATCAAAGCTCAACACAAGAACTCTTCTCAGACTGAAGACAGTTCGTGTATGGCAAGAGAAGACCTCTCAAAGAAAAGAGTAGAACTGAGAGTTAAAGAGCTGCTTACAAAAGTAAATATAAAGCCTCTAGACTCTTGTATAAGACTTTTGGAACATCTATTCTTATCCTTACACATGCCAATATCCAGTCTCAGCTAAAGATGAAACCCATCGGATCGTCTCAAGATCTAGAAGTGGAGATTCTGAATTCTGCTCCTATTTCAATCCTACCTTCTACATAACAAGAAGCCGCTACTCAGGCTGTCAGATCTATTGCATCTGATAAGAATGAAAGACTAAGGAAGAAAGTTGCTATCATAGCTTCTCTCGAAGCCTTAGAATCTTAGTCTTCTCTCCTATGTTTTTTGGATTGAAATCTTTTTGCTTATTCAGTGTTATATACTTGTGATTGGTTTAATCCTCAATTTTTTTTAAAGATTAATTAACCACGTTTTGTAAATGTGTTTTAGTGATTACGTGTTCACCCTTATTCCTTCTGCATATGACATAGAAGAAGGAAACATATTTGAACACTACGTTTCAACTATGCGTGTTTTGAAAGTTTGGTCTACAAATTAACTAGCCGAACTTAACATGGCAATTTGCTAGCTTTATGATCCTTACGCATTGCTTAATATACATACTCTGCCATAAAGCTATACAATTGATCTCCAAGGCCTCCCTCCTATTATTTTTTTGCCTATGACAAAGGGGGAGAAATGCGTAGATTAATTTGTATTTATGGGAGAAATACTGATATTGATTTATATTCTATGTAAAATATTTGAGAAATGCATACACATTGATATTGATTAAGATTATGTTGCCAATGTATAGATCTAATCTAAATCTGAATTTTTATGAAAATCTTGCCTATGTGATTCATGTGATTTGGTAATATGTTCATATCTAACGTACAATCCATAAATTCACTCTTGTCCGCAAGTGTTGATACGTTTGATTTTTTTTGCCTTGATCAAAATCACTATCACAATGGTTTCCATTTGTTATAATTTGATGCTTTGACCAAAGCTACTATGCCTACCTCAATGTATGTCAACATACACAACTATACATGTATTGACTGTAAAATCGAGGGGGAGTTATTTACAAGAAAACTGTCTTTTGAACATTTTCTTTGTTAATATTATTGTCAATTCTATAATTTTCATTCACATAACTTCCAAGGCATTCCTAAACAAAATCTAAAATATATTCACTTATTTAGTGATTATATGTTAATTAATTCTAAAGTGCATGACGGCCTATAATCGAAGTGGAATCTTCGTAGATCCGCTCTGCTTTAGAATTCTAAAAAACATGTAAGCATTACACCAATGTATATGTTTTGATTCTTACATGTATGCACATGTTTAGGGTGAGCTTATTATTATTATTATTTATTCATAAACAAATTAATTGTTGTCATAGTCAAAAAGGGGAAGATTGTTAGCCCAAGGGTTATTCAATCAAGTTGAACCCTTGTTTTGACATATAACAAACAATTGAATTTGCTTGGTACTAATGTCTGAATATGTCTTTTGAGCTTTCAGGACTTTTAGGTACCCCTTTTCAATCGATCTCAGTGTTAAATCTTGAAATCTTTCATGCTTCAATAAAATTTTTAAAATCTAAAAGGATTGATCTTTGCATATGAAAGATCGATCTCTGCATGAAAATGATTGATCAAGTTGGTTCCACGATCGATCACCTGTATACCAAAAAATATAAGATCGATCTCTTTGTCGATAAGATTGATCTATCAGTCTTGGTGAAGAAAATGATCGATCAGTATGTTTATATGATCTATCCTTTTGTCTACAATCGATATATTTTCCTATACAATTGATCATAAAAGTTTAACAATTTTCATAAAAGAGAATTTGATCTATCCCAGGTGAAAATGATCAATCTTAAGGGAAAAATCATTTTCCTGAGGAACAAACTTCTTTCTATTATAAAAGATCATTCTCTTCAAAAGCATGATCAATCTATTTGAGAAAATGTCTTCAAACCAATGGCTATATTTTTATGATCAATCTTCTTAGCCAAAAGAAAAATCATGCATATTTGGAAATCAAAAAGATCAATCTATCTGATCGAAAGATCGATATATATTCTTTGAGGTTTCTCTCTTCACAGACATTTCAAAAAGATCGATCGTTTGCATATAAAGGTCAATCACATTTCAAAATGATTGATCGTATGAAATGAAAGATCAATCCTTTGTAAAAAGATCAATCCTTTCGTAAAACTATCGTAGCAAAAGATCAATCATATTCTCAGTAAGATCAATCATATTTTCAATAAGATCGATCATGTGTTCCAAAGATCGATCATTATTCAAAAATATCAATCCCTAATATAAAAAGATCGATCCCTCTACAACAAAAAGATCGATCATCGCTGAAGCTCACTTGACTGACGGTTGATCCATTCAACAAGAAGATCGAGCATCTCAAGTCAGTACTATAAAGGATCGACATCATCCTTATGAAGATCGATCCAATGTCTCCAGCACTTCAGGAAAAAGATCGACTTCTGTGAAAGAAAGATCAATCTATTAACAACAGCTCACTCATCCAATGATCGATCAATTCAACCGGATGATTGATCATATTCTGCAAGACGTTGGTCTACTCAACTCAGTTAGAAAGATCGATCTTCTCAACGCTTTTATTTCAAAAGTCTACTGATTCAACGGTAATTGTCTTAGGATTAAATGCTTCATTAATGCTTCAATGACTACAAGACTTTACTTCCAACGTTCTGATTTCAAATGAAGATATAAAAGACTTCATTTTTGAAGACAGAAGACACACAACAATACAGAGAACCACACTGAACTACAATGATCACAACTGAGCTTCAATTAGAGCAACCAGAGAAAAAAAAAAAGACTTTACGTCTTTTGAGCTACATTCAATACTCTGCCATATTCACTGCCATATTCATTGCTCTTCTCTGTCGAGTATTCAGTTCTCAGTTTCTTCACTCTCCAGTGCATTTCCATTGTATACTTATTTCTGAGAGTAAGTGAATTGTAAAGTGAGCTTTAAATTGTAAATCCTCTCATTAAGGAGAAATCAGTTACTCACACCCAAACCACCATTTTTGTACGGTTCCTCTTTACCTGAAAAGAATAAGGTTACGTTTCACCATACCCAAAGGATCATTGGTTCATCTTTACCTTAAAAGAAGAGGGTTACGGTTCACCCTACCAAAGCATTCCGATTGTACGTGGTTTCGATTCACCGATTGAAGAATCGCTATTAGTGGATTTGAAATTCCCAAGGGTATTGGACAGTGGACGTAGGTCGAGAAGACCGAACCACTATAAATCTCTGTATTGTATCTCTCATCCCTGCTCTCTTTATTTCCTGTATATGTTTGTATATTTTGCTGCTTAATTAACTTAAAAAAGTAAAATTATTGTTAGTTATCTAATCAACCCATTCACAGCCCCTTTGGGTTGATATACGGACTAATAATGATAATACAACTAAAGATAAGGCTTTACATGTAGCCTTGTTGTTCTTCAGGTTAGAACAACCTCTTTTCCAATACCCCAATTTCTGACAGCACTAGCAACTACCCTTAGGCACCTTTACCTTTGCCTTTGTAGTTGATGGCTCGTAGCCACCAACCCCTTGTGTATTGTTCTGTTGCACCTCTTTCTTCATCTTCTTACCACATCTTGGCCTAGAAGGAGAAACCTTTTGTGCAACAAACACATGGGCCGACTTTTGGATAACGCCCTCCACTGCCTCTAATTCTTTCAATAATTCTGCTAAAGAAGATTTAGACGGGATTGTTGAAATGAATCTGGTAGTGACTGGAACACAATATTAACATAGGTTTCCCCATCAATCTCGGTTCCAAAGACCTCTAATCAGTTAAGAAGACAGATCATCTTCAAAACGTGGTCCCTTGGTGGTAACCTGCCCTGCTGCCCGACCTTACTCGCCAAACATTTCTGTAAGGCTAAAGATCATATCAGCTGCAGATTCTATAAACTGATACTAGCTTCGCAAAACATCTGACATAGAAGTTGAGATGCGGTACCGTGCCATCATATCAACCTTTTACCCAATCCTAACTGTTCTAGATCTCTTATTTAAAAAATCCATTATTAGTAGCGGGCATGAACCTATAGCGATCAAAAGTTGGGACAATTTTGAGATTTTTTTTCGATATGATAAAATTAGGTTCAATTAGTTTATATTATTTGAGAATCACCGCTAGTGGATTTAAATATCCCATTATTAAATACTGAGAAACAAAAGAGAAAACTTTTTAAATTCTTTTCAAAAATTTAGGGTCCCTCAATCTTATAATTTTAAAAGAATTATTGGTAGCCCGAAATCTTTGTGATTAAGCAGGCCACACAGTGTGAACATCTACTAATCAATCCATATCCAGACAGACGCAACAGTCTATTAATCTCTCTTAGAAGATATCACAACAAAAACAATCCATCCAGAGTCACATCAACTAATTAGGCCGCGCAGTGTGGACGTCTAATAGTTAACGAATAAAGATCTAACTCGTTTTTATTTCTAGATATATTCTAAGTGATTAAACAGCCAATTACCTTCGATCCCCGTGAATAAAAACAGTGACTCCGTGGGGAGGATATTTTTAGCCATGGGTTAAGTGTATAACTATCTCACTTAATTTGAAAATCCCGTGTCAAAGCCCCGAGCCCTATGTGTGCGATCCCTACTTTGCACTACATTTCAAATTAACTTCTCTTGGAGATTCATACTGGACATGCCATGATTATAACCCTTCCTCATGGAAACCGAAATCGAAGCCGGCATGCGAGTTATAATCATATCTCCAACGAATGTGTGATGGAGACCGTAGGATTTTTCTGTGAATAAGCACTTCTTCCAATAAATATTTTAAGAAATCGAGGGTTTTATCTTTTTATTTATTTTTAAATGTTAAACACATTTTTTAATTATCCGATTAAAATAAATCCGATTTTAATCAATTAAAAATTCCGTGTAAAATTTCATTAAAACAAACAAAAAAACATTACTTATTTTATTTTGCGAAAAGAAACTAATTACCCTGGTTTTCAAAAAATTCCTAATTAATTATCTACATAATACAAAAATTAAATCACCCAATTATCTATTTATTTTCCATTTGTAAAAATTTCTTGGAAATTTACTTTTATTAAAAGTCATTTTTCCTAATATACTCCCTATTTAAAATCATGCATAAAAGAAAAAAAAATAAAATAAAATACCATTCACACAATTAAATAAAACAAAAAATAATTAATTAAAGCAACGACAAATAAATAAATAAAAGTCGTTACGATCTGGCTCATCCGCTTAATCTTTTCATTCGACGGTCTCGGATTAAAGATTAAACAGTAAAGGTTTTGGAATCCTAACCGAGTCATTGAAGACCCGACCTCCTACTTCAATGCCCGGACCATTGTCATAGCCTTGGACCACCGCTGGAATGCCGAAAAAAGCTGAAAAAAGAAGTCCAAATAGCCCCCAACAGTGCCGAAAATCTGCTGCTCTTCTCTACCAGTGTGTAGCCCGCTTTAATGGCCTGTTTGGCCAACTTTTTGATGCATCCGGACCCCCAAGAAATTGTAGTAGGTAGGGGAAATTCGGATCTTGACCTCCGTCAAAAATCATGTCAAAATACGATGTCTAGATTCCCCGAAAAAATCATCAAAGTCCCGAAATTCGCTGTAGCAGGTCACTACACGCGTCGAACTTCCAAATTTTTTTCGGACCCCTTCGTATCGTCGCCTTGCAGCCCACAAACCACCGTTGAAAAGCTAACAGATTGAAGTTAATTCTACTAAAAAAATTGCATCGAAAAAACTACCTGAAAGCCCGCAAAACGGAGCCCGAAAGAGCCGACAGTGTGCTGCCAGCACTGTTGTTGCCGCCGCTCCACTTGCCTTTTCTTCCTCGTTCTTGATCCTCGTTTTTCGTGGTTCGTTTTACAAGATAGATCCAAAACAATATACATGAATGTAAAATATTAGATCGTAAATCCTATCCCCCATGTAAGAGGCGTACAACCAATCTAATTTTGATTCAAAAATCGTCGAGATATACACGGTTAAAAGCGATATAAAAAAACATGCATTCATACATTCAAATACCAGATCGTAACGACATAAAGCTGCAAAATAGCGGTTAGCACAATCGCTTATCATAAAAAATGCAAACCCGGCTTTGATACCATTGTTAGAGTGGGCGCAACGGAGTATAAAAAAAATTGTTCGACGATGATATGACCGTAAAAGACGTCTAGTCGCGTTTTTCATGAAAAAGCTAAAAACATTATATCAAGTTAGGATCGAAATATACCTTTAAAAACTTATAGCAATGTTTCTAGATTCCATGTGATGCTAGACCACCTGGTGACCTTCTTGTGTATGACCCGGCGCACGTCTTGATTCCGGTGTGTGGGCACCGATCCGAATCAAGTACTTGGGCTACGAACACACTTCGAACCTCTCCAAAACATGTAGAAAAATCACAAGAAGGAGGGAGGTGGGTAGCAGCAATGAGAGAGTGAGGAGAGAATTAGGTTTTTTTCTCTAAATGTTGTATATCTCTATTTCTATGCATTTAGGAGATATATAACCTTCCTAATCACCTTCCTAATCTTGCATAAAATAATATACCACTATATTAGGATTTATTCCCCATTAGGGTTGGCCATGTATATGAGTGAGAAACAAATAATTTTTATTTGATTTTGATATATACAATGTATATTAAAATCACCTTAAGTGTATATTTCATTACCTTAAAGATAATAGGGAATATACACTCACCAAAAATAACTTATTCTCTGTCTTCTATTAGGGCCAGTCACACTAGGGATAAATTCCTAATATTCCATTTTGCCAACTATGCCCCTGGTTATTTAATTTAATACCCCGACCATCCCAGCAAAAAGTCCGATGATCGAATTAAATTAAATAGTAACTGAAGTCAACCAAAAACTTGTGCGTATAATGGACTACGTGAGGGATAACGAGAAAGTATAGGACTCAGGCTAACCGCATGAGAAAATCGGATATCCTTAACGCAACCCTCGAGTTAGATCCATTCTCACACGAACCAATACTTATTCCACTAAAAGCCTTGACTGAACTCTCGGCCCTAACTCGATTTGTGTCTCGAGTTTTCAATTATCATTTGAACTGTAGTCTCCCTACGTTTAGGATATGGATTTTCAATAGTCAAATTAGGTTACTGACAACCCGGTTCGATAATCCTCTTATCCTTACAACCGCGCCACTTAACTTATTGAGTAT
>JAULLD010449928.1:0-15169 GCA_035668095.1 Sarracenia minor
AAATATTATAATTAAAAATATTATAATTACTTTTGTCGACAACTATGACATTGGTAAAAGTGCTAAATCTACCAAATTTTTATATCTTATTGCCGACGAACTTTGTATTGCCGACACTGCTTTTAACTTATTAGCGACGCATAATTATGTGGCCAAATCTATTCCTTTTGCGGATGCAATGTATTAGCGACGCACAATTGTGTTGCCAAATCTATTACTTTTATCGATGCATGGGGTACGCATTGTCAAAACCTTTTCTCGACACACTTTTGCTGACGGACGGGTGAGGCACTGTTTTTCATTGCCAAAACTTTTTACAGACCCAATTAGGCTTTAGCCGACAACTTTGTTTGTATCGCTAAAAGTGCATTTTGTGGTAGTGTCACCATTGAGCCCATGAAACAGAGGAAGTAGTTGTCATAGGTTTGGCCTTATCTTATAGTTGCCAGGTCCTATGCAGGTGGCATACTCGAAGGTTGTTGGAATGTAATATTCCATCAGAGCCTTGAGTTGGGGATCAGCTTATTGGGCTTGCTCATTTTATAAATTCCCAGCGGAGTTAGCATTTTGATCTTCAACCATGGTAGGTATGTCTAGAGGTACAGGTGATCGAGGGAAAGGGAATGCTCTCGTGGTTGCTCGGTTGAGTCTACAATTACATTCGATTTCAGAATCAAATGGTGCTAAGTCAGACACCAGGGAATGGTGACCAAGCATACAACAATGATTACATAAAAAGGAAGCAAAATGGGTTCACTGGTGTGAATCCATCAGGACGGAAAAAAATAGTCCCGACTGTTCCAGAAATAGTCCGGACTATGTCATACAAAGTCCGAATGGTGGTGGTGTTTTCAATAACTAGGATGAAAAATACTTAAAATCTCAAAACTAAGACGAAAAATAAATTAGAATAATTTAATTAAAATAATTTCATATTAAGTAATTAGCTTTAAAAATATTTTTGCCAAAGTATTTCCTCGGCAACGGCGCCAAAAAAACTAATGCACGTCGTCTCGCAATCAAGTTTATTACCAAGATTCAACAGTAACTGGTAGCTAGTAGTAAGTCAGGATCGTTTGCGCGAGAAAAATTTTGGCAAACGAATGAAAATCCCTAATTATTTAATCGCGAAAATATTTTAGTTTAATTAACAGAAGAAACTTGAATTTTTTTGTTTATAGAATGAATATTTAATTGAGACTAATTATAGCTGAACTAAACTAATCTAACAGATAAAATAAAGAAGTTTTAGGGGAGTAAAAATCTAGCTCAGGTTAGAATCCACTATTGTTTAGTATCATAGTTTCAATTAAATTCTAATTTTATTTAGCCTTTATCTTATTCAAATCCTATTGTGACATGACCTGTATGGAACTCGAGAAAAATTGATTTGCATGCTAACAAGGCATATTCTATCTAATACATTGGCACGGACTATCCGAAGTATAATCCGTCTCGTCAATTGCTTAAAATATCTCATGTCAACAACTAAAATCCCGAATATTAAATAAGGCATACCCTATCCAGGATTATAGCACGGATCATCCGGAGTACTACTCGTCTTATCCATGACATAGAACATCTCATATTTAATCTTCGAATGACAAATAAAGTAATGTTGTGCAATCCACATTTAATACAATCTCAGAAAAATTAAATAAAATATTAATTAAATTAGTTGAGAATATTTTTCGAATGAGCAAACATGCTGTGGAATATAATAGTTGCATACCAATTTAAATAAAAATGCAAAAATAAAATAATAAAATTAATCTATCCCTAAAATACCAAACTCGGGCATCATCAGAACCCAGTCAGACAATGGACCTTAGCTACGCATGGTCGGGGTAGAAACCATCATCAAGTTGTTGTCGGCTATTGTCGGTAGCTCCTCGTCAAGGCTCGGAGCTTCCAGTACTAGCACGGTGGGTCAGAGGTGTGATTTCGAAAGAAGAATGGACATTTTGTCACTGGACTGGGATGTTAAAAATTAGGGCATTCAGGGTCTATTTATAGTTTTTTAGAAGTTCGAGTCCTTCTCAGATTAGGAGCTAATGGCACGAATAGTCTAGACGGAATCGGCGCATCCAGACGGTGTTGGCAACATGAGTCCGGACTGGAATGGTGAGTCTGGACGATTTCGGAGATGTGAGTCATGACTAAGATGGCATTACATCGCGACGGTTGTGGCGATCGGAGTCCAGACAGGGTACACAGAATCCAAATGGCTTGATCTTTGGCCTTGGTCTTTTTCTTCACTTTTGGTCTTGTGTTGTCCATTTGCTTGTTTTATTGCTGTTTTGTTATCATTTTGCATTTCGTCTCCAAAACCAGTATAAACACAGAAAACACTATAAAAAGACGATATTAAATAATATCTTGGGGTTAACCTAATGTAAATAACAGGATTAAAACATCACTTTTTAGTGCCGATCTGTGGCCAAGTCCTCAACCCATTTAAAGACATAGTCCACTGCTACAAGGATGTATTCGCTTCTAAAGGATGGTGGAAAATGTCCCATTAAATGGATGCCGTAAACATCAAAGATTTCGACAATTACAATTGGGTTTAGAGGCATCATGGCAATACCGGTCATCATGCCTATTTGTTGGCAATGAAGGCAGTTCTTGAAAAAATCAAGTGCATCTTTAAATAAGGATGGCCAATAAAATCCACTTTGTAGTACTTTGGTAGATGTCTTCTTTCCACTAAAATGCCCACCACAAGAAAGTGAGTGACATAATTTTTGTATGCTCTCCACCTCCTCCTCCGAAACACAATGCCTTATGACTTAGTCAGTGGAGTATTTAAAAATTTATGGCTCTTCCCAAAAGTAGTATCGAACTTGAGGGAAAAATTAGTCCTTTTTGTTGTTTAGACCAGTCATTAATGATACGACCCATTTCTAGATACTTAACTATATTAGAAAACCATGGCAGTCGGGTGGTGATGACCATGAAAAGTTGCTCGTCTGGAAACAAGTCTCTTACCGGCACAGGGTCACTAGAGGGTTGAACTAGGAGTCGACAGAGATGATAGGCCACTGAGGTTTCCGTTCCCTTCTTATTGTGGATCTCTAGATAGAATTCATATAAAAGCAGGATCCAGAGAATCAATCGGGGTTTCGTATCTTTCTTTCCCAAGAGGTGCCTAAGGGTGACATGGTCAGTATAGACAACAAATTTTGATCCCCGTAGGTACGACCGGAATTTGTCCAACGCAAAGACAATAACTGATGGCACTTTCTCAGTTGTTGTATAATTCAAGTGAGAATCGTTGAGGGTTTTACTAGCTTTGTAAATTACGTGAGCAATTTTATTCTCTCTTTGGCCTAACACAGCGCCAACAATATAATCTGAGGCGTCACACATAATTTCGAATGGTATGTCCTAATTTGGTGATTACATGATTGGTGCTATGGATAGAGAATCTCTTAGTTGTTCGAAGGCATGTAAGCAATGTTCATCAAAGTTGAAGGTTGTGTCCTTAGCGAGAAGATCGCATAGGGGTTTGGAAATTTTTTAAAAGTCCTTGATGAAACGATTGTAAAAACCGGCTTGACTTAAGAAAGAATGAATTTGTATAACTATTATGGGTGGTGGTAGTTTTGAGATTAGGTCGACTTTGGCTTTATCAACCTCTATTCCACGTTTGAAGACTATATGCCCCATACGATCCCTTATTGGACCATGAAGTGGCTCTTATTCCAGCTGAGTACCAGATTTGTCTCTTGACATCGATTTAGTACTAGCGTTAGGTTTGAGAGACAATCTTCAAAAGAAGAACCAAACATGGAGAAGTTATCCATCAAAACTTCAATGAATTTTTCCACCATGTCATAGAAGATAGACATCATGCACCATTAGAAGGGGGCTGATGCATTACACAGTCCAAGAGTCATATGCCGGTAAGCTAATATTCCAAAAGGAAAGGCAAAGGTAGTCTTATCTTGATCTTTGGTGTAGACTGGTACTTGGTTGTTTCTAGAATAGCCATCCAAAAAGCAGTAATAGCTTTGGCCAATTAAACACTCCAACATCTGATCAATGAAGCACAACGAAAAGTTATCTTTCCTTGTCGTGGCATTTAGCTTTCTATTGTCGATGTAGACTCACCAACCCGTGGTCGTGCGAGTCGGTATAGATTCTCTTTTGTCATTTAACACCACGGTGAGCCCAGTTTCATTGGCACATCTTTAGTTGTGCTCACCCACATTTTATCTGAAATTGGGTAAATGATACCTGCATCTATTAGTTTCACTACTTCTTGCTTTACCACTTCCTTCAAGTTGGAATTGAGTCATTGATGAATTTCTCGAGTTGGTTTGTCCTCTTAATCGCAGTGGATATGGTGTAAGTAGACAGAGGGGTCGATCCTTTTTAAATCGGCTACCATCCAACCAATAGCTCCCCAACAGGCTTTAAGAACCTCGTCAATTTCTTTTCTTGTTTAGGCGATAAGTCGGAAGCAATAATGACTAGCAATGTATTGTTGTGTCCCAAACAGATGTACTTGAGAGAGCTCGAAAGAGGTTTCAACTCAAGTGCGGGTGGGGCTTATAAGGATGGAATTGCGGGAATGGATGAAAATTGAGGCAATTCTTTGAAGCTCAGCTTTGAATTCGTCGATTGTTGGATCAAGCTCTAGGATGTCTTCCATGAAGTAAGCAAAATAGACTTCCGTGGGATCATCCATGAGGATGGAAGGTAGAGCTCGTTGTGTTACCGCATTAATTTTGTCGATTGTAAAGTAATCAACTTCTAAAGCTAGGTGATGTGAGGCATGAAACACATTGAGCATATGCTTCATGTTTCTAAAAGATACGTCCATTACCCCAACTCGATAAGTGATACATGCGTTAGCTGTGGCCAAAAAGGGGCGTCCAAGAATGATTGGGGTTTATCTCATTGTATTCACATTGGATTCATTGTTGAGTATGATAAAGTCAATGGGTAACAGGAACTTATCGACTCTGGAAAGTACATCCTCGATGATTCCTTTGGGAACTTTGACAGACCTATCTACCAACTGGATGGTGACATGGGTCAATTTTACTTCTCCAAATCCTAATTGCCCGTACATTGAATGTGGTAGAAGATTTACACTAGTTCTTGAGTCAAATAGTTCTCGATCGATCTGATGATCGTCGATAACACATAAAATGGTGGGAATCCTTGGGTTTTTCAACTCAGTGACCAAATCATCGCTTAAGATTGAGCTGACATGTTCGGTTACCAACACTTTCCTAGGGACACATTTTTTGTCCTATGCTTCTGAGTGCATAAGTCTTTGATGGACTTAGCATAGGAGGATACTTCTTAGATAGCATCAAGAACAGGAAGATTAATTTTGATTTGGTTGAAAAGTTACATCACGTCATTCATTGGTCATCCTTTCTTGCACAGTTCGGATGGTTGATCAATGCATGAAGCGAAAGGTGCTTTTGGCTATTGCGGTGTTATTGGAGGAGCCATTAATACCTCCTTGAATGCATCAGTAGTGGGAGGTACAATAGCAGGTGCTGTCAAAATACGTTGGGTTTGATTAGTTTGAGAGTCATCAGGCTCCTCGACTATTGTGGGGAATGGAAATGGCTTAGGATTGGTCATAAATGGTCGGGTATTCATCTGTTTGTCACTCCTTAAAGTCTGGAAAACCTTAGCTTACTTGTAGTATAGACCACTACTATTGGGGTTGCTATCAATGACATGCTGGCCTATCGGGTTTGCCACTGGTTGACTTGGTAGCTTACCATCGTCTCTACGGTTGAGTGCTATAACTATCTACCTTACTTGAGTCTCTAGCTTAGCAATGGACTGAGAGTGTGAACTTAAAAGCTGAGTCTTTACGTCTAAATCTTTCTAAGCCTTTAAAATAGTTTCCTCAAAGCTTAGGGCTCGAGGAGTTGGGGCAGGTGCTGGTTGTTGGGGATGATAGGCCTGTTGATTGAAAGAATTATGGTATGAAAGCCTTGGTACTTGAGTCGGTGGTTGTCCAGCTTGAGGTTATTGGTTTCTTTAACTAAAGCTCGGGTGATTTCACTAGGGTTGTAGGTGTTGGAGTATGGGTCGTTGCCTGGTCGGGAGAATCGTTGAGCAGCATTAACTTGCTCCTAAACAAAGTTGGGAAATTGTTCAGTTGCAAGACATTCATTGACATAGTGTGTTGGGCTGGCACACGAGGCATATACATCTTGCATAACTAGGGGGGCGTGGCTGGGCTATAGACAATTTGTTGGTTATTAGTTTGTCAAGCTTCTTGGTGAGGGACTTTACTTGGTTTGTAAGATCAACATTTTTATTTACCTCATAAAGTCCACTTGTTTTGTGGGCTACAAACTTGTTAGTAGGAGAGACCGACACTTGGTATTGTGAGCTTTCGCTCAGTTTTTCAAGATGTGTCTAGGCGTCTGCCTCGTTGTTCATCATGAATGCGCCGCCACACGAGGTGTCGACATATTGATGATACTAGGGCAACAGACCTTCATAGAAATTCTGAACTAGCTGCCATTTCGGGACTTGATGGCGAGGACAACTCCTGATTTGCTCCTTAAGTCTTTCCGAAGTCTCGTGAAATGTTTCACCTTCTAGTTGAGTAAAACTCATTATGGCTTGGCAAATTTGGTTCGTTTTGCTTATGGGGAAGAATTTTCAGAGGAATTCTTATTGAAGTTTTACCCATGTTATTACAGTGTTAGGCCCTAGAGACTTAAGCCAATGCTTGGCCTTGTCTCGGAGAGAGAAAGGAAACAACTTCATATACTTAGCTTCGTCAAGCATGTTGTTTTGTAGTTGAACGGATTTATAGGAACTCATCAATGTGCTTGTAAGGGTCCTGACTGCTATGTTCCTGAAATAGGGGAAGTAGTTGTAACAAGTGAGGTATGATCTCATAATTGTCGGCCCCAAGGTTGTGTGGCACTACGTAGGTAGCGGACTCGTAGGCTGTCGAAATATAATAGTCCATCAGAGCCTCAAGTTGTTGATGAGCGTGGTTAGCTGGGTTACTGACGGGGTGACCAATGGGATTAACGTTTTGTTCTTCAGTCATTGTGGGTGTGTGAGGATGTGCGGGAGATCAGAGGAAAGGGGTTGCTCTCGTAATCGCTCAGTTAAGTCTACATGTGTGTTCTATTTCCGAATCAAAAGGTGCTAAGTCACACAATACAGAGCGGCGGATAAGCATATACTAAAGAAATCTAGAAAAGGGAAGCGAAAGAAGCCCTCAGGTTTCAGACCGTCTAGATGGAAAGACGGCAGCGTCCAGGCGGTGTGAGACATTGTCGTCCGGATGGAGAGAGGGAGCGTTTGGACGGAAGGCTGTGTTCTAATTTCGTTACAATTTTTAATTTTTCAACAGAATAATCAAAAATATAAAAACCAAGTACAAAAATAGAAAATAAAGTAATTAAAATTAAAATTTTCTGTGTAAATTAATTCATTTAAAGAAATTTATGCCATAACATTTCCCCTACAACGGCGTCAAAAACTAGTATGTGTCGTCATGTATCAAGTTTATACCAAAATTTAACACTAGCTAGATAGCTAGCGGTAAGTCAGGATCGTTGCCACTTGAAATATGCGGCAATCAATTATTTAATCTTAAAAACTTTTTAATTTAATTAAAAAATTTAAATCTCGGATTTTTATTAAAAGTGTTATAAACTTAAAAGTAATTCTAGATAAATTAAAACTATATTATCATATAATAAAAAGAGTTTTGTTTTGAGAAAAGTTCTACCATGTGTTATAATCAACCACTTAGAATTCTAGTTTTAATTAATTCATATTTCATCTAACTTTTTTTTTTAGATTCAATCCTACCGCGACATGATCAGTATAGACATTCAAGAAAATAGATTTACATGGAAACAATGCATATTATATCTAAGACATTAGCATAGATTATTCAGAGTATAATTCGCCTCGTTAATAACATAAAATATCTCAAGTTATAAAATTAAAATCTTAAATTTAAATACGAGATACCCTATCCATGTTAATAGCATGACTCGTCCGGAGTACGGATCGTCTTATCCATGGCATAGACTATCTCCCATTTAATATTCGATTAACAAATAAACACAGTTATACGACCCACATTTAATGCAATCACAGAAAGCTTAAATGGAAATTACATTTATTTAAAAAAAATATTTTTCCAACGATCAAATATGTCGTAGAATAAAATAGTTGTATAACGAATATAAATAAAAAGACTAAAATAAAAATTTTAAAAATTAATCTACTCCTAAAATACCAAGCTCGTGTTTCATCATAACTCGAGGCAGATGAGCAACTTAGCCACACATGGTTAGGGTGAATCTATCGCCAAGTTGTTGTCGGTGACTATCGACAGTTTCTCATCGAGGCCCAGACCTTCTTGTACTGGCTCGTCAGGGTCGAAAGTGTAATTATTGAGAAAGAATGGATTTTTCATCACTGGGTCTCGAATCACAAAACTGATGGGGGTCAGGGTGAACTTATAGATTTTTAGAAGTTGGAGTCCTTCTCGAATTAGGATTGTGTTGGCGACAAACCGTCCAGACAGAAATGGCCAGCGTCCAGATAGAATCGACAGGATCATCTGGATTGAAGTGGATGTGTGTCGTGACGGTAATGACGATCAGTGTTTGGACGGAAGTGAGGAGCGTCTGGACGGAAGTTGTTTGGTCTTGGACTTTTCTTCAATTTTTGTATTCTCTTGTTTGGGTGGTTTCTTTTAGCAGTTTCGTTATTGTTTTACATCTCCTTGCCAAAACATATCTAAAAACAAAAACACGATATTAAATAATATATCGGGGCTGACCTAGTGTAAATAATGGGATTAAATCGTCACTTTTATGAACCGATCAGGAGTTAATGGACTACTTATCAAAACATGGGATTACATCCCAATTGTCTACACTTGGGATGCCATAACAGAATGTTGTAGCGGAAAGGTGGAATAGGTCCCTTAAGGAGATGGTAAGATGCATGATGAGTTATTCAGATTTATGGCATTCATTTTGGGAATTTCAATTAAAGACATCAGTTTTCATTCTGAATTTCATACCTACCAAGGTAGTTTCCGGTACCCCTTTGGAGTTGTGGACTGGGTATAAACCATGTCTTCAACATCTCCAAATTTGGGGTTGCACAGCACACGTGTTTGATGGAGATTCAAGTATGATGGAACCAAGGACATAGGTATGTTTCTTTGTAGGGTACCCCAGAGGAACAAAGCGTGGTATATTTTATAATCCTAAGAGTTAAAGGGTGTTTGTTAGCACAAATAAAAGATTATTGGAAGAGGATTATGTGATAAACAAGAAATCCCAGTCGTAAGTAGTTCCCGAAGAGGTTAGGAATGAAAATTTAGTGCAACCAAAAAGCATACATAATCAGCGTGATGAAATACCACCTATCATGAGTGCATATGAGGGGCTTCGTCGTAGTGGGAGGGTTGTTCGCCAATTCGGGAGATTCATGTCTTGGGAGATTTTACGACAAGATCCCAAAAAAATATGATGCTGAACCCAACAACTACAATCAAGCATTTCAAGACAAGGATGTAGATTTATAGAAAAAAGTAATGAAATCTGAAATAGAGACTATGTACTCCTATCAGGTATGGGAACTTATAGATCCATTAGATGGGGTAAAACCTATCGGGTGTAAATGGATCTACAAAATGAAAAGAGGAGTGGAGGGGAAGGACGAAACCTTCAAGGCTACGCTTGTCACAAAGAGGTTCATGGAGAAAGAAGTGTTCAACTATGAGAAAACCGATTCGTACGTAGCCATGCTTAAGTATAGTTGGATTCTCTTATCTATTGCTGCCCATATTTAACCCGTGCAAAAACGTTATCATACATTTCTATTTTCATTTTTACGTTTTGTTGTATAATACTTGAATGGCACATTTGGATACAGATAATTTAATTATCGAAAGGGAAGCAAGAATGATGACTTACATTGAACATAGATGGTTTCACATAGAGTAACGACTTACACCGACAACACGCAATCATTCAAATGTGGAATTGGGCAATCAAAAGTTTCTAAAGATAGACCCAGAATGTAGGTTAATTTAAGTCAAGGACCGAATGATCATAACAAAGTGATTGGAAATATGACTGACTCCTGACTTATAAGTATTAAGCATCGAAAGTGTGTTTAAATGTATAGGAGATCATGACACTGAACTCACAGTATAAACATAGGCAAAATTGTATAAGAAAGAGGAAATTTCAAATCGCATGAAAATTCATCGAATAATTATGCTATGCAAGAGTGATAGTTATCTTGTATGTCATTCATGTCTATTATAAGCATATAAAGCACATAAGAATGCAAAAGAGAAAAATGAAGATAAATATACTAAGTATATAGAATTTATCACCACACCACAAGTTGGTACACAAAGAGATACAACACTTAAGGGACAAAAAAAAAAAAAAAGAACAAACGAATGAGACTACATCATGACAATACAAAATAGTATACAACAAGATATAACACCACTGAAGCATGGAGAGCACACTCTATGACATAGAGACCAACAATATAGGCATCCTAAGTGACTCAAAACGAGAAAAGTCTAAGGGTTTAGTGAAAATGTCGACTTTTTGGTAAAGGGTGGGAATGAAAGGATAGAGAGACAACACCATCCTCCACAAGATCATGAATATAGTGATGGCGAATGTCGATATGCTTGGTTTGAGAATGTTGAAGGAGGCTGAAAAATAGCTATGAACCAATTAAACTAGCCCGAAGTGGGTGAATAGGTTAGATGTAGGTAAAATTAAAATTATTTTCAATTCCATTGAAAAATCAATTCTTATGTAACCTAACATACATGTAGTGAGTTAGGGTTTGATACAAACCAACCATAACAAGAAATTAGATCTAACATCCATCAACCACAGTACACACAAGATATACGTGGAAACCCTAGGGTAAATCCCCGGGATAAAATTCATGGCACAAAACACACAAAATATTACTACAAACCAATAAAGTTATCAAAATACAGGAAAAGGACTTATACCAATATACCCCATGCACGCCTGACTCTGTATTGTTGATGCAACTCCCCAAGTGCCTTCGTTGATCCTGTAGTCTCCACGGGAACCACTCCTATTCTCCGTATCAATGATGACTCCAAGTCACCTTGGCCAAATGTGTGTGTGGTATAATTGTAGTGGTTGTATATGGATGGGTAATGGATTAAGCTATATGACACACACTCAATCTACCATTAATGGTAGCGTAAATGACCTATGAAGCTTAAAGACAAGTATTCAAGTGTATTCAATGCTTGAAGGTTGTTGGGCGCTTGGTAAGGGAGATGCCTCAAAACATAAAAGCTAATCAACCAACCCTAGCTATCAACACTTGGTGTTTTTATACTAAAAATCGTGGTGCTTGAGTGCTCTTCGAGCCTACTTCATGCGTGCTTACACAACTCGTAGAGCGCTCGAGTGCAGTTAAGTTTTACAAAAAATTTTGCTAACGCGAATGAGAACATGACAAAGATATAACAGTGCACTCAAGCCCCTTATAGGTGTACTACGGGTGCCACAAGACCCCAACTCTCGTCAACACAAAATGAGATATTAATTTAGGGGCACTCAGTAGGGGCTTCAATATCCCAACATTCAGATGAACGAGAAAGGAACAAATAAATTGGCCACTCGTTGGAGACCAAGCTCTCTTCGAGCGCTTAAAGGCGCTCGTAGATGGCTCGAGCGCCCTTCAGGCACCAATTCCTAAATTTTATGCTTTATGCATAAAATCTCTAAGGTAGCTAGAAATACAATTTATATAATAAATATGATACGATAAGTGAAATATTCATATGGTTGTGTGTAATGAGTGTCATATACCTTATATTGAATTCAGAGCTTGTCTGCTGATTGTGAATTGGATGGAGACCTAGACACAAACAGCCGAAATTTAAACCCAAAATTAAAGGTACAAATACAATGATTTTGTATCTAACCCAGAAATAACCAATATACTAACACAGGTTTTTTAGAGATATTAATGCCACTTGTGTTGTCGCAATACACAATCATTGTATTTTGAATTAGGCCACAATCTTGACGAATTTGCCTCATCTAAAGCAATAGAGTGTAATAACTACCTGTAGCTATGTATCCCTCCTCAAACGTGGATAAGAAAACGAAGATTTGCTTTTTTCTAAGCCAAGTAACTAAGTAATTTCTTATGTAGAAATAACCACCGAAGGTACTTTTGTGATCATTCACATTGCTGGCCCAATCGACATCCAAAAATATGGTAAGATCAGTAGTGGTGTCATAAGGGTACCATAACTTAATATCATCGGCCCCTTTGACCTAACAAATGATCCACTTTTCAACGGTAAGGTGTGATGCCTTAGGAGAAGCTTAAAATCGAGCACATACCCCAACATTAAAGGATAGGTCGGGATGGCTAGATGTTACATATAACAAGCTACCAATTATGCTATGGTAGAGAGTAGGATCAACATCTTCTCCACTAGAGCCTTTGCCTAGTTTGAGACTTGTACTCATGGGATTGTTAGGTTTGTATAGTAAAAGTCAGGCTTTTATGTATTCATTTTGATCCCAAGATTGTTAATAAGAAATAATTGTGAATATGTTTTGTTATATCGGTTCATATTTATATGTGTCATATTTATGTGATGGAGATATTTGCTTAGTCTGCATATTCTATCTAGTATTAGATTCATTGTATGAAGTGCGGAAGACCGAATCAAACGTTATGACAGAATATACTTGAAAGGCTGACAATCGTAATAGGCTCAAACAATCCATTGGTACTATTATAGCATATCATTTTAGTAGCTGGTCTTAGCTAGGGTAAATAGGTTGTATTCAAGTTTAGGGAATCCGAAGTTCGAACTCAATGTGTTATTACACTTGGAGTGTATTAAGCAGGATCAATAGGATGATTAATTCAATACTGAGTATACGAAGTAGTCGACATCTTGTATTATCATGTATTGCATGAACTATTAATCCTAACTGATTGATTGATCACACTCATTTAATACAAGGTACTTTGAGTCATCAATGGTTGAGATTTTGCCAATAAGATCAATAATACCGATGAGTAGGTTACTATCGTTGTTTGTTCGATGGCTGATGATCAGCTGACGAATACCACGTCGGATTTATGTTGAATAAGTCAGGGCCTTTAGTGGAATAAGTCCTAGCTCGTGTAAGAATGGATCTAACTTGGGGACGGAGTTAGGAGAATCTGGAATGCCTGTACGGTTAGCCCGTGTCCTATACTTTCTCGTGATTTCTCATGTAGTGCATTATACCCACAGATATATTTCTTATTGGTTTGGAGAAGAATTTAATTTGATTTGATTGTCAGTTTTGCCATCGGGTAATCAGGGATTAGAATAAATTATTTAGGGCCAAAGTTGGAAAATGGCATACCTAGGGATTATTCTCCATGTGGCTGGCCTTAATGGGTGGGAGAGAGACGTAATTTTGGGGATATATTCTATATTATATTTTCACATATATGAATTTGGAAGGTGAAAAACATTATAAGGAAGATAATGGATTATATACATATAATCTAATATTCCATCTCTCTCAAATTTCATCCAATTTGGCCACCCCACTTTCATTAAAGGTTACGAAATTCAATGCAATATTGAGAAGAAAAAAAAGAATGAGAAATGAAAAGAAGAAATATTACCCTAATGGGATTGGTGTCCACCCATCGAGTTCGTTATTGTGCGTCGTGAATACGCGAGAAGATCGTTGGGTCATCTCTGTTCGGATAATATACTTAAAAGTCATGCTTTTATGTATTTTATTATCATTGATCCCTGATACATTAATGAGAAACACTTTAGATGTATTTGTATTTACTTTTTCATATCAATTGTGTTTATGATGTGTGAATCCATAGTCCGTATATTTTGTCCAGTATTTGACTTAGTGTATGAAGCGCGGAAGATCGGGTCAAAGGTTCTAACAAATATATACAAGTGGGCTCACAATTGCAATGGACTCGGACAATCCATTGATACGATTGTAGCACATCGTTATAGTAGCCGGTTGTGGTTAGGTTGAACCGTTCGAATTTTGGTCTGGGAATTTTATGTTTGAACTCGATGTGTTAGTACACTCGGAGTGTATTGAGCAGGACCATTAGGATGATCAATTCTATACTAACTATATGAATTGATCCACATCCCATATTATCATATATTCCACGTACTGTTAATCCTGACGTGATTGATCGAACAATGTTCGGATAATGCGCAGTCCTTTGAGTCACCAATGGCTGAGATTTCAATATTAAGATCAATATGACCGGCGGGTTATGTACTATCGTTATTCGATCGATGGTCGATAATCAACTGATGGAAACCATGTCCAGCCTAGGTTGAGGAGTTACCCCTCGTGTGTTCTTATTATAAGTTTAACTATGGCAAATCTGTATAGTGGATCGGATGATCCGACATACTAAATAAGTTAAGCGGCACAGTTACGAGGAAAAGACGATTATCGAACCTTGTTGTTAGTCACCTAGTTCGATTATCGGGAATCCATATCTTAAACGTGGGGAAACTACAATGCAAATGATAATTGGAAACTCGATACACGAAATCGAGATAGGACCGAGAGTTCAGTCAGGACCTTTAGTGGAATAAGTCCTGGTTCGTGCGAGAATGGATCTAACTCGGGGATTGAGTTAGGGATATCCGGTTTTCTCGTACGGTTAGTCTGAGTCTTATACTTCCTCGTGATCCCTCGCGTAGCCTTATTATACACACGAGTTTTTGGTAGGCTTCGGTTATTATTTAATTTAATTTGATTGTCGGATTTATCGTCGGGACGTTTGAGGTATTAAATTAAATGTTCAAGGATAATTTTGGTATTTGGCACACCTAGGGATTAATCCCTAGGTGGTCGGTCCTTACTGATGGTAATTACCTAATTAATTTTTGTTTAGATATATTCCATATATCTTAGATAACAAAGATTAGTAGGTAAATATATATTAGGAGTGATTTTAGGAAAAATTAGATTTTTCCTCTATCTCTCTCTCATCTCTATGGCTGGCCCTTATAGGGTGTTTTTATTATATATATTGTATATATATTGCATGTATTTGATGGAGAATAAAAATATACTATTTTCCTAAAATA
>JAULLD010451016.1:0-15155 GCA_035668095.1 Sarracenia minor
CGGTTGTGAGCCCCTTGCATACGTGTCAGAACCTTTGACCCGATCTTCCCCGCTTCATGCGACGAGTCAAATACTAGACACGATATGCGGACAAATGCATACTCACATCATATGAATAAATATGAATCTCGGTATACATATCCTCTCAATATTTATTCTCACTTAATATATCCGGGATCCGGGTAGTGAAATACTCCAAAAGCATGGCTTTTAAGTATACAACCCTAACAGTCAGTTGGGTCGAACGGCATCCATTTGATAGGCAGCCCTTTTACTCCTTCATCGGGTTAGTTAGGCTTGGAGGTGGGCTGTGGATTAAATCATATTCATTTTAGGCTGCCCCATTCACCTTCATTTCAATTTAAACTTCATAACATTCCTCATGTTCCCCGTACTTATAAAAATCTCATTTTTCATATAACAATTAACAAAAAATAGTGGTTGCACCATTACTTTTGATGACAAATCTTTTGTCATCTAGGACTAACATTCGAAGGAAGTTCTATGTAAAGGCTATCATATTAATGATCTTTATCAAGTTTCGTTTTTTTCTTCTCCTAAAGCTTGTCTCAGTTCTGAAACTACAGGCAGTTGGTCTTAAGCAACAACATGGCATCTCAGATTGGGACATCCTTCTAAGAATAAGTTTCATCATATTATTACAAATTTTGACTATACTATTAGTAATAAGTTAAATGCAGTTGGTTGTACATATTGGTGTGTACCAATGGGTCATAGGTTATCCTATTCTTAGTTTACTTCCACTTCAACATCTCCTCTTGCTCTTACTCGTAGCGATGCATGGGGTCCTTTTACTTACAATCATTTTAAATACAAATATGATATTACAAATACAATATCATATTTATTGATGATTTTAGTCATTTTACTTGGTTGTTTCTGTAACATCACGACCTATTACTAATAAAACCTCGCAATAAAACATGAAATAAAGCCACTTTTGTTAACCCAAAAAAAAAATCGAACCGAAAATCATTTAGAAAATGTTTAATGTATAATAAAACGAATCAAAATCCATTGTTTCTAGTAAAAAGAAAAAGGTAAACAACATCTTTTGTATGAAAAAACAATCGCACAAATATGTTTGACATAAGCCCAAAAGTGTTCCCAAGGACACCCAAACAAACCATGTTTTAAAACACATTTTCAAAAAATTTACATAGTAGTTAACCGCTTGAGCTCTCCTAAGACCGCGCAAGCGGTCCCCTACCCGAGAGTTGCCTTTTGAAAAGTTCAGAAAATATTCTAAGTGTTAGTTAAAAACCCAATCTTTCACCCTTTCTCAACCCAACTTTGAATATGAAAACAAACATGTTAAACCATAGCCAAAGCTTGTAAAACTTTCTCAAACACTCCAAAACCTATGATTTGATCCATAATCAAAACAAAAAATTTAAACTAGAATAAGAATATAAACCCGAATCAAACTCCCAAACTATCTCATATGTATCAATAAATGGCCACTAGCTTTACAATATTACAACCGGGTTTTTAACAATCCTTAAATACATGAATATAATGTAAACAACAATTATATATACAAGAATCAAAGAATATATCAAATTCCTAGGGAATTCTATCTCAAATTGAAACTAATTGCTCATACCATGCATCACAATCCACCGATTGCCACCGTTAACACCTGAAATAATGTTCAACAGCAACATGAGCAGTAGCTTATAGGAAATAAACTAACAATGAACTAAGCATAATATGTGAGGATAATCATGTGGCAAGAATTAAAAACATTTAATCCAAAATATAAATATTTTCAAAGGAAAATCATTTGTCACATAATCCGTTTTCATTCAAAAACCTTGTTCTCAAACACTTCCGTACTTGTTTTCGTTCTTCGTTTAGTTCATGCATAAAATGTAGTTTATCAATTTCAAAATCTCAAACATTTATTGTTTTCCAAACCTTAAACATTTAATGTTTCGAAACCTTAAACGTTTACCATTTTCAAATCATTATTCACATAGTTTCCATAATTTAAGTTATTAAAATTACTATAACTTAGCAATCAACTACCTCATAACCTTAGTTTTTAATCATAATATTACCTGGTTTTCAGCACATTTTTATAGCATTAGTCATTACCATTATCATAACTTCAGTTAATAACCTATGTGTTCCAACAAACACACTTATACACGCACACGTGCCTGAGAACATAAACACATCGAATCAACTAGTAATCACATCATGAACTGATGCCGAACAAGCTTATAGACACCCACAATGGTTACCTGCCAACTCGATCTGTAAGCATGCCGATGAATAAACATATGTTTTATAAGCCACACAACTCTGTTCTCCAATTGGGTAGGACATCGCACACATTTACAGATTACTAACCCGATGGGTAGGGCAACCAACCTTACACAAATTTATGTTCTTTCACCGATGGGCAACTCGTACCCTGCTTATCCGAGCCCCGAAGGCCAAACAAACGGGTTCATCCACAATGGTGTTCAATAACAACCGAGTCCAACTAAACAATGGTTTCTCTCACCAAGCACACACCCGAGTCCGACCAAAACTTGTAGTCCCTCTTGTCAAGCATAAGTCATGAGTCCGACCCAAACATGAGGTCCCTCTCATCAAAACGCACACTACGAATCCAACCCAAAATAGTTTCTTTCGTCAACACCCTACATACACGTGGGTCAAGCCCCTAATGTTATCATTAAAGTTTCAATTACAAAAAGTTTAATCATAGGTTATAGGATATGCTCCAACCACTCAACAACTGCAATAATATCTAATTAAGTAATTTCAACTACCAATTTCATGATTTTCACATCAGTCTCATGAATTAAACTCAAATCCTCAATTAAACCAATTCATGTGAAATTTTACATTTCAACCAAAAATTTCAAATTTTACTTTATTAGATTCTCACAACTCCGAATTTCAAGTAAATTTCATCAATTTCATAGATTTAGGTCAAACCACCCAAAAATCCCAATTTCATAGTTTCAGCCCCAATTTTTAACCCAAGAAAATGTTTTTCCTAATCAAAGTATTTTTTATCAAATTAACGAGATAGATTTGTTAAACCTAGGCTACAATAACACAATCACATGCTATCGACACCCAATCAATAACCTAGGGTTCCAAATCTCAACATTTGTGATTTTATACATATAAAATATTATATAATTCAAATATACAACGCATATTAACCTCAAAGTTCTAAAATCGTTTAGATCATACGTCAATGGTGATAAAACCCACCAAAGACAAACCTTAGCTCGAATCTAAGCTCCAAAGTACAAATCGTCCGGTGAATACGAAACTCTCGATGTCCCGATCATAGTTGCAAGCTCTAAATCTAAGTTAGATCTCTCTATGATGCACCAAGAGCCTCCAATGAGCCAAACCATAACCTTCCTTAGATGTTTTAGAGAGAGAAATAGCCAAAACTTATGTTTTTAATCCAAACAAAACAGCCCCCACGATGCTCTTAAAACATTCCTATTGACAGACTACTAGAGCAATCAAGGGGTCCGCTCGAGCGGCCCCTGACTGGAAACATATCTGAGAAAAGAACTTAAAACCATCCCAAGTTATAATCCAAACACCTCAAAACTCGCATCAACAACCTAAAATAATAATCCTCACGCATCAATAAACATCCGACCATCAATAACCGACTACACCATGTTCAAATTAAAATACTTTTCCAAATTTAAGTACTTTAATTAAAACTCACTTAAGCTTTTAAATCGGAACTTTATATATTCCAAAAAAATTGGATGGGGTCCCTACACTTTCCCTTACACTATAAAAGTGAAGTTCTGTCCAAATTTATTTGATTTTAAAGCCTTGGCTAAAAAACAATTTAGCACCTCTATTAGAATTCTGAGAAGTTATGGAGGTGGTGAGTATACAATCTTATATTTACAATCTTAAACTTGCTCAGTTCTTAGCTCATCATTGTATTGTTCACTAGCTAAGTTTCCCACATACTCTATAACATAATAGAGTTGTTAAAAGAAAGCATCATTATTTGATTGAAACAACTATTGCTCTACTTGACTAATCTTCTATTCCTTTTTCATATTGGTTTGAAGCACTTACTGCTGCTACATATCTAATCAATAGGCTTCCACTTTCTCCTCATACTCCTACATGTCCTTTTGAACTTCTTTTATAGCTCAAACCTAATTATACTTTTTTTAGAGTTTTTGGTTGTGAATGTTTTCCTTTGCTGCAACCACATACCTTCCTTAACTTCAACCTAACTCAATTTCTCGTGTATTCCTTAGCTATCATAATTCTACCAAAGGCTATCAATGTCTCGATCATCTCACAAGCAAGGTATTTTTCTCTCGTCATGTTGTATTTCAAAAGTCTTTCACAAATGTTTTTCTCTTTATCCTCCTTTATCTTTGTCTCATTTACAATTATTATTTTTAGCATTACTCTTCCTCCTCTTGTTCTCTTATGCACCACAAGCGCCACCTCTTACACAATTGTGTTTTTTACTCCTCTTCCTACACAAGTGCTTCCTCCTTTATCTTCCAAACCATGAATAACTACTCTTTCTTCATTGATGTTCCAACTTTACTTCCTAATCACTTTGCAAATTCGTCTCTCTCCCCTGTCTCTCCCTCCCATACACTCATTTCTACCTCTCTTAGGGCTTCTCAATCTTTGTATGTCAATTATTTTCCTAATATTTATCTTTCTATTCCCAATTTTCCCCATCCTCTTATCCCAACTATTTTCATTTCACTTTATATTCCTATGCTTCTTCATCCTCTTCCCAATTGATGTTTCAACAACTACAGTTCCACTCATTTCTTGCCCTAGTAATGCTCATACCATGATTACTATAGCCAAATCTAAATTTTGGTAGTATACTTCTCTGGATTGTCTATTTGATTTAGCTTATCACCTTTGCACAGTGTTCTATTGAGCTTTAATCCTATTGAGCTACTTTTAAATCTCTATAATAGACACTAGTTATGCTTGAAGATGTTTAGACTCTCAAATTGCATAGTAGTTAGTCTTTAGTTTTTCCCGACCTTAGTGGAATATAATTGGGTATAAATGTGTTTTTCGCCTTAAAAGGAGTGTTGATGGTGAGAAAACAAAACTCGGCTTGTAAGCAAAGGCTATCTCTAAGAAGAAGGCATGGACATCCATAACACTTTCAGTGTTTTCGCCAAACAGCCTACTAATAGATTTATTTTGTGTTTAGATCTTCAATATAATTGGCCTATTTAGCAGCTAGACATACCCATTGCCTTCATTTATGGTTAGTTTCATGAGATAATTTAAATGACTTAACCCTTGATTTTAAGAATCCAAGGCAACCACATTTAGTTTGGAACCTCTATAAAGCCTTATATGGCATTAAACAAGCCCTTAGAGCTTGGTTCTCCTCCTTTGCTACATTTTTTCTTTCTTAGGGTTTCAAGGATATTCAATGTGATCATAACCTCTTTATTAAAATAAAAGAAAAAACTCACTCCACAATCACCTATTTACAGGTTTATGTTGATATTTTACTAACTGGTAATAATCCTTTTCAACTCAAGCCTTTGTATCTTACATGCACTCTACATTTTCTCTTAAAGAACTTAGGTTTGTATCTTATTTTCTTGACATCTCAGCCTCACCATATTGCAAATATATTTCTTAAAGTTAGGTTTGGACCCCAGCTACAAGCTTCTTATCCTTCATTACTCACAATCGCACAGTAGTTAAGCACTCCTCATCTACTTCCTTGGCATTGATCACCTCTGCATTTCTAGTCTGGTCATGGATCTCAGCATCCTCTATCACAATCACTCTTCGATCATTATTAAAATGGTTCATTAGATATCTAACTGTAACCCCTAACTAGCATGTTCTATAGTTAAACCACGCCAGGCTTTGGCAATAATGAGTTTGCTATACAGCCACCAAATGCAACTATACCTCATTAGTGTTAGAGTTAAATATTGAGTTAATTAACTCAATATTTAGTTAGTTGTTAATTAGTTAGTTGTGTTTGTTAGAGGTTAGTTTAGCATATAAATACAATATACGTATAGGTTATATAGTGAGGAAAAAGAAAATGTAAATATACTCTCTTAAATTCTCGAACAATGATGGAATCCAAAATGTGATTTTCTTTTCTCTCTCTTTCTCTTTCCCTCCTTTTCAATAGTCTGAAATGTTTACATGGTATCAGAGCATTGCGCTCCAACGAGCAATGATCCTATGTTCTTTACTTCCCTAACTAAAATCTTGAGATGACGAGCTCGTCATCTTCTCTCTCGATTCCAATGAATATCAATATACTCATCTCAAATCTTGGTTCTCTCATTACAATCTCATTACAATCAAACTCAAATCGACAAATTATGCGATTTGGAGGAGACAGATCCACAATGTGCTTAAGGCTACTGGATTATCAAAGCACATCGATTCTAATTAAGAAATTCCCACACAAACCATTATCGATGATAAAGGTAAAGAAACCCCTAATTTTGAGTTCGTTCAATGGCAAATTGTTGATGTGCAGCTGTTAAGTTGCATTACTGCAACTCTCTCTCCGTCAGTATACTCAGCGGTAATTGATTTGAACACCAGCAAAGAAATCTGGATTTCTCCAGAGAAAAGGTTCACATTCTTTTCTAGGTCACACATTCAACAGTTAAAGAACAAATTACAAGAAGTTAAAAAGAAATCCAATTCAATTGATGAAAACTTGATGCAAATCAAAGATATAGCAGATAAATTGGCTATATCCTCTACTCGTGTTGACGACAAAGATTTTATTCTTCTTACTTTGAATGGATTGTCCGACGAGTACAATTCTTTCAAAACATTTGTTCGCACTAGGTCAGGGTAACTTTCAATGGAAGAATTAACCTCTCTCCTCAAGTGAGAATCGATTCATGTGGAAGACACAATCAAGGCAAGTGAATTTCAACATGCGGTGTTTCAAGCTATAAGGTCTAACAGCATATCTTCTCTAACAAAGGACGAAGATCCAGATTTCTTCAAAATCATGCTCCAATTTTTTGTCAAATTTATTATCGTAACAATCACACAGCTATGGATTGCTACTATCAACATGATCAGAGTTATCAGTCACCACTGTCCAATTCATCCTCTTCCTCTCGAGCCCTTATCACCACTACTCATCGTTTAGAATCCACACCTTGGTACCTTGATACAACTGTAACTAATCATATAATAAATGATCTTAACAATTTACAAGTTTATCAACCGTATCAAGGGACTGATAATGCTTCGGTTGAGAATGAAGCTACTCTACCATTCAAAACACAGGTCCTTCCCACTCATAATTCTTGTCTTAAACTCAACAATATGCTTCATGTTCCTCAGTTTAATGCCAATTTACTATTTGTGCATCATCTTGCTACTAATAATAATTGCCTAATCATCTTTGATTCCATGTCCTTTGTTATTTAGAAAAAAAATATAGAACAAGTCCAGCATAGAGGTTCTTTTACTACAGGTTTTCCACCTCCACCACCTCTGAAACTTAGGATGAAATCTGGTATAAGCAACTGGGACATCCCTCTTTTGAAGTCCTTTCTCAAGTTTTTAGTTCTTTAAATCTTTGTGCTTCTAATAATTCACATTTGTTTGAACATTGCTACATGGCTAAAAGCCATCGTTTTTCCTTGCATCCACCACCACTGCTATTGGGCCTCTCACCCTCATCCATAGTGATGTTTGGGGTCCATTATATCATACTATTTCTCAGTACAAGTATTATATTTTGTTTGTTGATGATTTCAGTAAATTCACTTGGGTTTATCCTTTGTCTTACAAAAGTGAAATTTTTGACAAGTTTCAATAGTTTAAAGCTTTGGTTGAAAATCGATTTTGTACTACTATTTAGATTTTTCGTAGTGATGGAAATGGTGAATTTATAAATAACAAGTTCAAATCTTTTTTCTCCACTCATGGCATTATTCATCAAACCTCATGTCCCTTCACTCCCACTCAAAATGGGGTATCCGAACGAAAGCACCGACATGTTGTTGAGACTGCACGAGCCTTACTTCATCATAGCAAAGTCCCATTTCAATTCTGGTTTGATGTCATAGCTATGTCTGTATACCTCATCAATCGTTTGCCTACCCCCCAACTTACAAAACAAAAGCCTCTTTGAAATCCTTTTTCATACTCCTTCAGAATATGCGGTTCTTAAAATTTTTGGGTGTCGCTGTTATCCATGGTTGTAGCTTTATCAATTACATAAGCTTCATCCAAAATCTCTTCCACGTGTATTTCTTGGTTACCATTCTAATATCAAGGGATATCATAGTTTGGACCCTCAAATAGGTCGAATATACATTTCTCGACATGTTGTATTTGATGAACCAACTTTTCCCTTTCAGTCATCTTCTTGTACTACTATTGCACCTTCTACTTCTCCATCTCCAAATTCTGCTACTGTTTCTTTCCCTGGATTCTTAAGTTTTTCTTCTTCTCAATCCTCTCCTAGCTCTTTCCTAAATTCTTTCAAATCCCATAATTCTCCATAGCACCGATCATCTTCTTAGCATCTTCAACATTAGTCCATTTCTCAACATTCATCATCATCTCAGCATCTTCAACACCAATCCATCTCTCAACATTTATCAACCTCTCAGCATCAGCCCATCTCTTGTAATCTTTCTCCTACCCCTGCCTCACCATATACACATTCTCATATTTCTCCAACCTCTGTTCAGTCTTCTTTCTCTCCACCTACAATTTCTCTCACTGTTCCTATACTACCTTGCCTAGTTACTCTTAATACTCATCCTATGATTACTCGCTCTAAGGCCTCTTGTCTCTCGACTATCACATAACCTTCAGAACCTAGGTCTCTATCTGAAGCCCTTGAATGCCCACATTGGGCTTCAACTATGCGTGATGAGTATAATGCCTTACAAGCACAACAAACCTAGACATTGGTTGAACCTCATCCTCACACCAATGTCATTCGTTGCAAGTGGATGCTTAAACTTAAGAGGAATGCTGATGCTACCATTGCACGGTATAAAGCTCGGCTAATAGCCAAGGGTTATAATCAAGAGACCGGTATTGGTTTTCATGACACATTTAACCCAGTTTCCAAACAACCAACAATTCATGTTTTTCTTTCCTTTGCTCTATCCTCTCAATGGCTAATTAAACAATTTGATATTTCTAATGCGTTTCTTCATGGTAAATTGACTAAGGAAGTCTATATGGCTCAACCCCCAGGCTTTGTTTCTTCCAATTCTTCCCCTCTTGTTTGCAAACTTCACAAGGCCATTTACGGTCTCAAGCAAGCTCCTAAAACTTGGTACTCCACCTTTTCATTTTTCATAATTTCAGTTGGTTTCAAAAACAGTCATGCCGATAATTCCTTATATGTTCATCATACTTCCACTTATGTTACCTATCTTTTAGTCTATGTGGATGGTATTTTAATCACAGAAAATGATTCAGCCTATATCCAGTCTCTAATCCTTCATATGCATAAAGTATTTTCCATGAAATAATTGGGTGATATCTCTTATTTCCTTGGTATTGCTATAACCCGCAACACCAATAGTTATTTTCTTTCCCAAGCAAAGTATGCTCAAGAAATTCTAAATGATTCAGGCATGTCATATTGTAAGGAATACTCCACCCCTCTTTCACTCAAACCTATTTCCACTCTTACTGATGCATCTCCTTATCCTAGCCCATCTCATTATCGCAAAATTGTTGGAGCTCTTCAGTATCTCAATATTACCCAACCTGATTTAGTTCATTCAGATAATACTGTGTGTCAGTGTATGCACTCCCCCACCATGGCTCACTTTTTTACACTCAAACGTGTACTTCGATATGTCAAATGAACTCTTCATTATGGCCAACAATTTACTCCTACTGATTTTAGTCATACTACATACTTTGATTCTAATTGTCCTAGTGATCACTTAGATTACAAATCCATAACTGAATTATATGTATTTCTTAGTCCTAATCTCATTTTTTGGTATGCTAAGAAACAAGTCATTGTGGCTCGCTCATCCACTGAGGCTGAATACCGAGCCTTAGCCTCCTGAGCTGCCGAACTTAGTTGGCTTCAAATGTTGTTATGTGACTTTCTTATTTCGAGTTCAGTTCTTGCCACTCTTTGGTGTGATAATACTTCTATAATTTCTTTAGCGGCCAGTCCCGTTTTTATGCACGAAGCAAACATATTAGCTTTGACTACCATTATGTTCTTTGCAGCTAAACTTCTACAAATTAAGTATGTGTCCTCTCAATTTCAACTAGCAGATTCATTTACCAAGCCACTACCATCTGTACCATCCTAATCTTGAATATTAAGTTAAACGTGTAATAGAATCCTTGTGAACCGGAATTGAAACCAAAATCTTTGCATTTTTTAAGTAGATAATTCAATTAATTTGAAATCACTATGTCAATTTAAAGTATGTTAAACCCTATGTTTTATAGTGTATAAAGGATATCCAAAACATGCCCAAGACCCAAGAATTTAAAACAAAATTCGTAAATTGGAACCCAGTTGACCACTTGAGCGGACATCACCACCGCTCGAGCAATAACCTGGCAGGGGCCCAAGTTGGAAAAACTGCAAAAAAAAAAAAAAAAAAGAAGTTATTTTAGTGTTAGGTACGATGTTTTGGCATGTTTTAGTTTCCCATCTTCAAAATTTCCCAAAAACTTATGCAATCATACCAAATCCTCTTAAACATGTTTTCAAACGTAAAATCCGAAGATAGTCTTTAATAAATATGTTTTACAAGCTTGAAAGATTTTGAACCAAAGGAAAAGCAATACGATCCAACTAGTGATATGTCACCCAAATGTTCCTAATTCCTCACCAAACATGCAGTATATGAACTTGACCTTAGGGCCTTATAATATTCCTTTCCAAAGGAGCTAGCATAAACATATGTCAAGTTAAGTATATTAATCCTAAAACAAAAACCAAAAGAATGTAATTACACTATAATACAAAAATACTCCCAAGTCACCAGAAAGTTGTTATAAAACAACATGAGCCGAGCCTCGTAGGATATATGACGATAAATGAATGGATGCTTGATATGAGAGGATGATTAAGCAACAATTATGTAAGTAGGATTTAATCAGGAAAACCACTAGTTTCCACCATTCGTATCAAGATGTGCATAACAAGTTTTATCAATCAGCAAAACAGGTTTTTCCCATCCGCTACCTTTCTCAACCACCACACTTCCACACACCCATGCATGCACACATGCACACAACACACATTGTTCACATAGATTTAATGACATGACGCTGATCATTAGTAAAGCTTATAGACCCACCACATGATACCAGCCGCTATAACCCAACTTAGTGGTTAAAGTTTATCACGCCCTATATAACTCAACACAAATTGCTCGTCTTAACGGTGACAAACTGAAGGGTAAGCCACCCTCCTTACGCAAGTTTTCGATCTTTCACCGAGGAGTTGAGAAACCCACATTAACGGATCCACAGATCAAAGGTAATTAGTTCACTTTCATTAAATCTCACAAGCAAACACAAACTAGGTCCAACCAATCAAGGTTCCTCTCGTCAACCCGAGTCCAATATAAAAAGGATTCCTCTCGAAAAACAACTCACCACAACACACAGCATCTCCACAACACAACTCCCCACACACAACCATGTGGTAAAACCCCAAGTTCGACCCAAAACCCAATTTTACTACCAAATTCATTTCACATAGCATATCAAAATTTTTATCAATTAATGCTATAACAAGGTCCTATTTCACAAAACCTAAACCAATTTCAAGGTTTAAGGCCAAAATCATTGTTTTTCCCAAAATGCATGATTTTGTCCAAATCCGAACCCTGAAATGAGATTTTTGGAACCAAATCATTATAACCCAAGCTAAAAACATATATATGCTCAAGCATTATAGTATTCCACTAAACCAAGCTTAAAAGCATCAAACATGAAACTTCTATAGTGGGGTTTTGCCAAAAATTCAATACTTTCAATGTTTTCAAACAAATCCAAAAACATACAACCAATATCTATATAGTATTCAAAAATAGACACATTTCCTACCTCGTGACAGTTGTAAAAGTAAGGAAACACCACCCAAAAGCTCTAGAACGTCAAACTCACCGCGAAAAAGAAAACCGGTTCGATAAAAATATAAATATGGAGAAGATGAACAAGGATCCACCAACCAAAAATAATTTGAATCTACCAACAAGCCCCCAAGATCATGCAAAGATCAAGATCTACCAACCCTTGAAAGGTTCTAACTGGAGAGAGAGAGAGAGAGAGAGAGAGAGAGAGAGAGAGAGAGAGAGAGAGAGAGAGAGATTATTGTTTTGATCCAAAAAAATATCTCAACTCGTCATAAATATTTTAACTACTAACCATAGACCGCTCGAGCGTTGGGGGTATCTACTTGAGTGGTCCCCTGGTCCTGGAAGCGAAGAAAAGTTAATAAGCAAGGCCCGTACCCGATTCGTACATCCCCAAACTTAACCTGAAATCCCGAAATAATAAACTGGAGGTTCTACATTAACAAGATAATGTCATGTGACCTCGAATTAATATCAGATTTTAGTTCGTTTCAAACCTTTTGACCAGTTTTACTTTCTCGAAAACTAAAAAAGTGTTTTGAGTGAAACACGAAATTAAAACGAGTCACGACATTACACCATCTGAACGGTTTCTTGTTTTACAGTCCAAGCTCATGGTTCATCCAAACTCTCCCTTGAGCTTACAGGAAAATGTTAGAGTGAGTTAAATAATGAGTTAATTAACTTAATATTTAATTAGTTGTGTTTGTTTGAGGTTAGTTTATCATATAAATACAATATACGTATAACTTAATTTTTAGTTTGTTGTTAATAATTGTATAGCTTGTATAATTACAATATACGTATAGCTTACACCATCGAACAGTGATGGAATATAGAATAAGATTTTATTTTCTCTATCTTTCTCTTTCTCTCCTTCTCATAGTTTGAATTGCTGACAATTAGCATCTTTGTTGCCTCACCCTTCATGAAATCTTACAAACCCAAATCGGATCTTGCTTCTTTATCTTCTTCTCCTTGGAATAAAGACATCCACCATACTCCCATAGTGGCTAAAGCCGTTCTTCAACCATACTTGCTTAGCCTTCTTGTGTATATCATAAAACAAAAACGTATATTGATGGCTATGACTAGACCATCCTCTTTGAGTTCCAAAACTGCACTGCCGAGATACAATGAAAATACTGTGTTTCCCAGCTCCTCTTATTTCTCAGCAACTAGCAAATTATCAGACGGGAACAGGACTTAGTGCCTATTCTGCTTCAATTGAAAAAATCCACCCATAATCAAAAACAACTAGTAGACTTCTTTTTTGGGTAATTACAATGAGTAGACTAGTTCACCCTTTGTCCTAAATCAGATTGTTCAATAGAAAACCATCGATCCAAAAAAGGAAACCCCATAAAATCATACCTTGAGCTTCCATTTACTTTTGATTTTGTGTCGAGCTCTCCCCGAATATCCATGAAGATCATAACATTATATTCCTTACTATCTGATGAAACCCTAAATTTTTACTTGTTCATTAGATGCAGATCCCACACCATTGCAACAGCTGGGGTTTTTGATTCATTGGTTATGGCAGCCCATATAATTAACACTCTTTAGCTTCCAAACAAACTCGAGAATTCCATATTATCTAGAAATCATGACCAAAAGTTAACCCCTTTTGCAACACCTAGCTCATTTGCAAGCAAAGCTAACATACATTCAAGATCATCTCCCTACAATGAAGTCTTTCTCTCTCCTACCTCCCCACTCTTCAGTCCTCCTCAACTCACATGGCATCATCGACAATTTGGATCCTTCGACTTCAATGGAACTCTTAGGGGGTTTTTTTTCAATCCTTCGACTTCAATGGAATTGTTAGGATTTTTCAATGTTTCGGGGCACGATGTCAAAGGCAATTCAAATATGAGGGTTTTTCAATGCTTCGGAGCACGATGTCAAAGGCAATTCATATATATATATATATATATATATAGTTATTAGATAGTTTTAATTCTCATGATTCAAAATTCATAGATGTTGATTTCATCACCTAAAGATTTACTGCTTTATATTTTTTTTATCGGTAAAAGAGAAAGAATATTATTACGGGGAATCGCATCAACACGGATTAGACCGAGTACAATACACCAAACACCCAAAAGGAGACACCCTATACCTATAAACCAACCCCAGGCTCGTGGTTGCCGGTTGGCAAGAGGCCAACGAGGGAGGGGATAGGAATAGGCTAGGATGAAAAGCAAAAGGCAAAAGAAACTACAACAAACTACAACCAAAACTAAAAACAGAGTTGGGCCACTAATTATGAAGGCCAAAGGCTTTGCTTTAGCCATATTCTTGCAGACAAGGGAAGCAAAAACACAACTTGCAAAAGAATTTATAGGTCTTTGCTTGAAGAATAATTTGGCATGGGGAGATTTTCTTTAAGAGTAGAATTTATAGGCCATTGCTTGAATAATAATTTGCCTTAGCCCTGCCATAGGTGCCAAAACCATCAAAAGAACACCAAGAATAGTGCAAATCCAGTTAGTAATCCAAGACAAGCTAAACATAGTGAATGCCACGTATACATTTCTCGTAACAAAACGAAGCGTTCTAGTGGGAGTGAACTTCAATTACTTTACCAGAACAATTTCTATCATGTCAAACACCAGCATATCGTAAATCTGATAACTTCCGATAACCTGAACGACAACAAAAATCTGAACGATAACGGGACCCCTCATATGATGATGCAGCGGCTTAAGGAGATGTTCTTTGGAAATTGAATTTGGGAAGAAATCCATCAAAGCCCGTCCACCCCTGCCACTTTATGTTGTCATTTTGGAAGATGTTGCAGCTGCCCTGGAGCCATAGCTACCCCTCAATCCTCACACCAGCTATCTCTCACCGCCCTAGCCAACTGATACCACACGCCACCCAACAACAGCAAACACCCCTGCAACAACAGGACCCCCAGCCCACCCAGGGAAACAGAAACTAACCCATGCCAGAACCCCTAAAGGAAAGCACCACCACAAAAAAAAAAAACCCACAACCGACAAACCCCCCCCCCCCCCC
>JAULLD010452111.1:4704-15077 GCA_035668095.1 Sarracenia minor
CTTACTTGTGTGTTTGTTGTAGTTATTTTTATCCTTGGGATTTACTCTAGGGTTTTCATATAATATCTTGTGTATATTGTGGTTGTTGGATCTTAGCTTTTTTTAGCTATTTGTCGGTAATATTATTATCCTTAGCTTTCTATCTTGTTAGCATAGAAAATTAATTTTCAAATTAATTGAAATTAATTTTTAATTTATCGTCTTGTAACTTCTTCACCCCTTATAGGTTAGCTTAAATGGTTTATAGTTATTCGCAATTGGTATCAGAGAATAGGTTCTTGTATTTAGGTTTAAGCACCTGAGTTGATCATGTTGTTTGTTATGACCACCGAGTTGGAAAGAGATGGGCTCTCTATAACCCATTCATCGCGATTTGATGAGGAAGTCCTTGCCCTTCTTGCAAAGAAGTTTTTCAAATTTGTTAGATTCAACAAGAGGTAAGGCTCAAATATCTCCTCTTCCAAAATCACCTCCACTTCTAAGAAATTCTCCCTTTGGGAGAATATTAGGAAGTTTTATAACTCCTCATCTACCTCCAAAAGTCCTCTAGGCATCTAATGCCAGGAGTGTCAAGGTTTTTGGTCACATTCAAGCTGAATGTGCCAATACTCTAAAGAGAAAAGAGAAAAAGGGCCTCACCATCACATAGGATGACGATAGTGAGGAGGAAGTTGAGGTTGAAAACACCCGGACTAACAAGAATGAAAAGCAAAACTACACTATTCGTGTCGTCACAATGGACTCGGGAGAGCATTCTAACCCCATTGTCAAAACTACCTCACCCACGATTGATACTCCCTTGAAAGTGGATTCATCTTGTGAGTGTAGTGAAGAATTAGGAAGTTGTAGGGATGAGGACGGGACTGGTTCCATAAAAAATGGTCCACGAAGAGTTCATAGGGGAGTGCCTTAAGCTTAAAGAGGACAAAGTCGGGACGGAAGCTAAGTGCACTTCTCTTGAGGAAGAAGTAGACGTCCTAAAAAGTGACGTGATGGCTAAAAATATTGAGCTTGCATCTCTTAGAAAGTATCAAGCTGAGCTAGCCAAAAAAACTCTCCATCATTAAGAAAGAAGTTGGGTCACTTGAAAGAGAAGACAACAGCTAAACCCAGTATTACATCCCTAGAGATAGATCTCTTAGAGCTCTCATCTATGATGAAGAGAAGTGAAGTTGCTTCTTGCATCACTGAGCACTTACATTTGTTCCGTGATCGAACTGGACTAGGATTCCCAGATCATCCCTGGAAGTCCCAACCTCACTTGTGTGATTCCAAAAGAGTCACATTCTTCGCTCCATCTTCGGCCAATCTTTCATCATGTTCACCGGATGTTGGCTTTAAGGACCACGTTCATTCTTGCTCTCGTGGATGTGATTCTTCCTTGGATGATTCTCCTGGAGAGGATCTTCTAATAGTCACTCCTTGTGATAAAGAGTCCATGTTAGCTAATACATCTAGAGTGAGTTTAGTTATGTCTTCTCCCACAATTCCCAAATATTCTTTTAAATCGAGACCACCCCTGATGTGCCACTACTGTAGGATAGCAGGTCACATCAGACTGAACTGCTATGGTCTCAAGAGAGATATGACTAAGAAGAAATGTGTTAGTCGTTCTCCAAATAGAAGAGAAAAAGTATCAGAAGAACCTCCTCCCGCTAATGTTCGAGGTGAGGTTTTGAGTTACTTAAATGAGCTAGATGCTCATTCCTCTTATCTTACCGCGAAGATCGATAGGTTATCCCTGGCCTTTTCTTGACCTCGTTTGTTTTTTCCTGGACAGAGGCATAATCCTCCTAGGAATGTTATACCTCGCACCCAACCTAAAATAACTTCTATGCCAGTACTTAATGAGAGTAAAGTACCTATCAGATGGGATAAACCTTCATGGCATGAAATTTCTATGAGGTAGTGTTTGTGATATGTTCCCTCGGTGAATTCTGATAGAGAACTTGTGTTCATAATTGGAAATTCCTACCGCACTTCACCGGATGTTTCTACGATGTCGGTCGTTTTCTTCTTCTGGTCCTACGGCTCATCTTTCTTAAACCAAACTCTGAATTCATCTTACATGATGTACATGCCAGAAATTTTCTTTGCCAAGTTTTTTCTTGCACAGTGTGCTGGGTGATACAACATGAATATATCTTATGTCATGTCTCCATGTCATTTGGTTTCATATTCTTCTATGTTTCTCTTGTGTGTGTCCCCTTGTGCACTAACTTGACGTGTTGCAGTAAAACTTGCACATTTAGTGTATTTATCCTATGTATTTCTTCCGTTTGCATGTTTACTATATCCGCTCTTTTCCCTATCAAGTCTCGTATTATGTAGTGAGTTGGCGCATGCCCTTTACTCCATTCGTATGCACAGTTACCACACCATCAATTTCCCTGCCAAGTTCCATCTTGCGCAGCTGGTCTATGCCTTTGCATAAGCCTTAGAATGTGCTTAGGTTTTCTCATTATGTTGTAGGATTTGGTGTTTCTTATCCTTGCTTCATCGAGTGTCGCATCTTCTTGGATACCTATCGTGTGTTGTTATGAGAAATATTATCTATATTTTTATTTCTCTATTTTTTTCCTTTTTCATTCTTGCATGCCTATGTTCTTGTCATACTTATGATAGGCATGAATGTGATATGAGATAATCATTACTTTTATCGAGCATAATTATTTGATGAATTTTCATGCGATTTGGAATTTCCTTTTTCGTATATGATTATGCTTGTGTTTATACTCTGAGTTGATAGTTGTGATATGTCCTTTATTTACACACACTCTTTAGGAGCTTGACACTTGTAGCTCACAAGCTGGTCTTATTTCTAGTCATTTGGTTATGACCTTACAGTCTTAATCTAGATTGACCCACGTTTGTGGTTAACCTTAAGATGCTTTCCATTATCTAATTCCACATTTAAACCACCGCCTATTGTAGGTGTAAGTCGTTACTCTGTGTGAGTAACCACCTCTATTCGGTGTAAGTCGTCATTCTTACGTCCTTTTCAACAACAATAAAAAAGAGGTTGTCTATACCCTTTTTGTGTTATCGCAATTATCACACAAAAATTTTAAAATGTGTTTTAGCCTTGTTACGGCTTGGGTTTTAAAAAAATGGGCAAGAGGTCACATATGTGTCTCTTGGTTAATAAGATCAAGGTTTGTGTATATATCTGGAGGTCCAAATATTTTGGGTTTACCTTTTTATTTCAAACGCATTGCTCATTTCCATTATGATAGGATTTGGGTCGAGCTTATGCCTTGTCATGTCTCTTGTTCTTGCTCATAGAGTTTATAGTTCACCGTTAGTAGAGAGATAACATGAACTATGTATGCTTGAGTTAATTCTTGCATTTTTGTATATTGATATATTGGTTATCGATTTTGCATTCAAACTTCTCAGGTTTTATATGCATATGTGCATACTTGGTTGGAACTTGTCTTACATTCATGCCTATGATGTGCAATTTTTGTTTTGTATGTTGCATATTTATTTTTACATGCTTTTTGGTTGAGCTTGGGTTAAGGGGGAGAAATTATGGGGTGTGTCAGAGAGAGTGTGTATATGAGTATTAACTCATTTTTTTTCCTGGGATGTTCAAGTTAATGGGAGCATTTTCATTGAGTGTATTTTTGCCACTAAGCCAACATTTAGCTTATTTTCGTCAAAAACACCTCCAGCACGCAACCTTTGCAAAGAGCTCGAATAGCACTCGAGCTCTACGCGCATGAGCGCACCTAGAAGGCTCAAGCACCCCTGTATAAAATTGGGTTTAAAAAAAGACCTTTTCATCTTTCCCTCTTTCCCAATCTCGTATCCCTTCATCTCTATCTGCAATTCTGTCTTTAACTCTTAGCCTTCCTTATTCGGCGTCTTTCCATTCTATGTCGCTCCCGCACTCTCGTCGCAGTAGTCCATATCATGGTCCATCCGTGTCGACTTGGGGTTCACTCACTCTCTATGATTCTTCTTGCCCTCCACCCCCATCGTTGGGATTAGTTGCTTCCACTGCGTAGTTCCTGTATATCCTTCAGTAAGTTAACTTCTTTATTGGGTATTCAAAATGAGTATCTTTTCTTCCCCTCTCTTGGTGGTTGTTGACCTTGTGATACTTATGGCCGGAGACACACCAAACGGGTTAGAAATGTCCCCAAGGCTTTGTGCAGACGAATGTCTTCTTTACCACCTTAGATGAGATCTATTACATGGTCCTACGACAACCTAAGTCGCTTGTAGAGAGGACGGTCTTACTCCACCCATTCCTAGATTACGAACTTGTCTTGCGGTTCTCCTAACCTGGCTAGTACTAAGCCCTTGACCACCGCATAAGTGCATATCCTGAGATGGTATGTGAATTTTATGTCAACACCGAGCTGGTTGACTTCGATTCCAATATTCCTCGATCCACCATCTGAGGGGTTAGGATTGAACTCTCAGACACGAACATTTCAAATACTCTTGGGATCCCCATTGTCCTACATCCCCAATATCCCTTTCCCACCGACACCTTACCAGTGGATGTCGAGATATGTCGAGAACTCACGGATGGTGCCCACTGCCATCAGACGGTTCCTAGTGACTCAGATTTCATTCCACCCTACCGAGTTCTCCATCGTATTGTGACATCTTTTATTGATCCCTTTGACCTATTGTCCTATATTTCTATTCATCGAGCCCAGCTCCTTTATGGATTTGGTTGTGGATACGCTTTTGACCTCCCTCGTCATATCTGGTCACGTATCGCTCGGTTCGCTGACTCTTCTACCCCCAATCTGGACATATTATTATGTTCCCTGATTACACGTCTCTACAATGCACACTCAGTTCCTGTCTATGTGTACGAGCCGTCTATTCCCACACCATGTGAGTTATCTACACAGTCCTTTACTACCTCTGCATTGCCAGCAGACACCTCATCTCCTTGACCTATCCCTGAGCCTCGCTATCGTGACCTCGAGTTGGATTTCCACATATCCACTTGTGTTAGTATTTTGTCTATTCCCAGGTTAAGCATAAAATCATTATGTTTGTACCTTTAATTTTGGGTTTGGGGTTTTTTGGTGTTTGTGTCTAGGTCCTCCGTCCTGTTCACATTCAGCAAGCTCGCTTCAATCTTTACAAGGTATATGGCATTCACATACACACAACCATATGCATTTATATCGTATCATATACTTATGGTAGTTTGTGTTGTTGTTGCCTTAGAAAATTCATGGCTTACCATGAATTCTAGGCACTGGCGTGCGAAGTGGCACGACCACCTTCAAGCGCCTTCGAGCTTTCACAAAATGCTCAAGCGGTATCGAACGACAAATATTATTTTGTGTCTTTCTCGATAAGCTGAGCGTTAAGATATTAACACGCCTGTAGAGCGCTTGAGCACCCCTGTTTAATATCTTATTTTCTCTTTACCGAGAGTTTGATTTTCCAGGCGCACGTAGAGTGCTCGAGCTCAGTGTTGAAACCCTATCAACTCTCATTTGGCGTGGGCAATAAAAGCTTGCAATCTTTAACTACGCTAGAAGAGAGCAAGAGTGCCTTATGGCGCCTGCAGCGTGCTCGAAGAGCGTTTGAGTGCCAATATGGTTTTCTATATAAACACTTCATACCACATCCAGATCTTTTGAGAGTCCTCTCCCAGCCACTTGGTTGTACCTGAAGAAGCTCATGCTTCTCTCTTAGCTTCCTTAAGCCTTAGACATTTGATCCCACATCAATGTCTCAAGATCTATCACTACCCAAGGTAATAAATCTTCCTCTTTTTCTTAAGGTTGTATGTATCTCTATCTATGTCTTATATTGATTTCCTTATGTCTCATGTGATGTATCTAGCATAGCAATTGCATGTCTTTACTTTCATTAGTCTTGCATTCATAACGTATTATTTTAGGATCCCCCTTGTAGCAACCTTAGGTTTTGAGACTTATGTTAGTTTCACTATCATAGATTCAATTGTGTAGCCTTATAGGAACTTGAGCCCGTGTGACCTGTGATAGTCTCACACTCTTGCCTCTTGGTTTAGGTATTCTAGAGAAACCTTTGATGTTACCACCCTTGTATGTTCCGTCATTGTTACCTTTCCTAAGATTGATAACAAGACCACACTTGGAGTATAACCATATATGCCCATGTCCTCACAGTCATTAGGTTTTCATCTTTGGTTATCATATTTCTTTTCATCATTCCCACCACTTCCATTGCATTATGCTTGTATGCACACTTGGTCGAGGAAACTCGGAGCACTCATTGATAAGGAGATCGGAACTAGTTCCTATGGACCGCATGCTACACACGAGATCCGTTTGTAGTGAGTCTATTGCTCATAGAACATTGGAGGGGAAGTTATGCAACTTTGGAGTCAAGAAGGGGCTTAGGGCTGAGTTTTCAGGTTAAAGGATAAGTGTCATCATCTGTGTAATGGATTTAATTCCTCGTATGTCTGTTTGTAAACTTTTTGGCTTATAGTGCATAGTTTCGACCGTTTGTCGGTGCCGTGGTTTTCATTCCGGAGAGCTTCCCTTGGGTTTTCACATATATCGTGCGTACTTTATGGGTTTTGGATGTTTATAACTTTTTACAGCTTTATGTGAAAGTTAATTTTATTAACCTTAACTTGTTATCATTTTAGATTAGAAAATTGATAATTAATTTTAATTTTAAATTTTATCGGCTTCTAACCTATTCACCTCCTTATAGGTTAGTTATATCGGTTAGTAGCATACTTTCAAATAATATCAGCGCAAGGCTCTCATAATTAGGACTAAGATCCTGAGTAGATCATTCACCTGCTGCGAACCTGTCATATGTATCATATGATTCCGTGGTTACACACCATTTTGAGTGCATTGTTGCCAATTGAGCAATCCTCATTCTTTCCTATCAGGTAGAGCACTCTACCCTTCTAGAATTGTGGTTCAATATCCTTGAACCACTTTCTTCTCACACGCTCTCTACACCAGCAACTTTCCCTACCAAACTTCATCTTGCGCAGTGAGCTGGTCCGTGCATTCGTAGGAACCATAGGAACCCTTTATATTGGCCCTCGCACGTTGTCAATGCGTCAGCAATTTCCCCTGCCAAGTCTTCTCTTGCATGGTGAGCTGAACCATTACTTGTACATGCCTTAGGTTATCCTCTAGTGTTGTCCTTGTGTCGTTTAGTTCTTTGTAGACTTATCCCTCTTGTGTGTCAGCAATTTTTCCTACCAAAATTTTATTTTGAGCAATGAGCTAGCCCTTATCCATAGACCTCGTGTCTTTGTCGTAGGATTTGGTGTTCTTTCTTTTCTCTAGTATTATTTCTTTTAGAGAGGTTGTGAGAGAGATTGTATATACTTTGAATATTTATTTTGTTTCTCTTTCTTTTGCATGCTTGTGTGTTTGACATGTTTATTATATACATGCATGTGGTATGAGATAACTCTTGCTCTTACCAAGCATAATTATTTGAAGAATTTTCATGTAATATGGATTTTCATCTTTTATGTATAATTATACTTGTGTTTATACTTGAGTTGATAGTCATATTATCTCGCATATTTTGCACGCACTCTATGGGAGCTTGATACTTGTGAGTCACAAGTTAGGTATTATATCTAGTCTTTTAACTATGACTTTACGGTCTTGATCTACATTGAGCTAAATTTTTGGTTTACCTTCAGGTACTTTCCCTTGTCTGGATCCGCATCTGAACGACCGCCTGTTGTAGGTGTAAGTCGTTACACCGTATGAGAAACCGCCAATGTTTGGTGTAAGTCATCGTTCATGCGTTTCCCTAATAACAATAATTTGTTATCAATACCCCTTACTTTGTGTTAATAACATTTTCCACACTATCTTAAAAAGTGTGTTTAGCCTTTTTTTCAGCTTTGGATTTTGTATGGGCAAAAGGTCACGTGTGTTCCTTTTGTGTATCAAGACTAATATTTTTGCGCATATCTAGATATCCAAATATTTTGGGTTTGCATTCTCTTTCGAGCACTTTGTTCATCTCCATATGACAGGATTTGATTCTTGATTGACGTCATGCTAAGTATGTTGCTCCGATGCACAGAGCTCACAATTCACGGTTAATAAAGAGATAACGTGAATTATGTATACCTAAGTTAATCCTATCATTATTATATATTGATACATGGGTTATCAATTTTCATGCGGATTTCTCAAGTCTTTTGTGCTTATATAAGCCTTTAGTTAGTTCTTATCTCACTTTGATGCTTATAATATGCAATTTCATTTTATGTGTTTTATATTTATTTTTTGCATGTCCTTTGGGTGATCTTGGGTTAAGGTGGAGAGTATTTTGTGAGAGAATACTTATACAGTATTAACTCTTTTTTGGGGTTGTTTAAACCAGGGAGAGTGTTCTCATTTAGTGTAGATTTGACTCTAAGCTTATCCTTAGTCTTTTTCTTGTTAAACTCATTTCCAGTGAACAACGCTCTAAGAGGGCTTGAGCTCTACTTGCATGAGCACCTCTAAGAACGTTCGAGCGCCTCTACGTCTATTCGGGTTTAAACAAAAGATAATTGTCTTTTTGTTTATTTCATCTTCCCCAATCGCTACCCCTCTTTCTCTCTGTGCGATTGGTTCCCTCACCCTAGGTCTTCCCATCACCTGGGCTTCCCCACCTCCATTATTGCATATCCTGTGATTTTTTGGTTCTTGACTCTACTCAATCTGTTCATTCACAGATTAGTTGTATTCTGGCCATGGTGTTCTCTCTATGGAGGTATCCGAATACTCTAGGCGTGGCATTTTCCGCCACACCCTTTCTAATTGTGATACTTCAACTGGTCATAGGTTTTCCCTTGCTGAGGTTTCTCATCTTCCTTGCTGGCAAACATGGGTCCTCCAGTAGCAGTCGAAGGTCTAGTGGGAAGAAGATACCCACCTTTGAGTCACAGGACTTAGACCGTCATCTCACTCTTGTAACTCATGTAGCCTACTCTACGGTTGCCCAGCATGGAATCCTAATTGAGAGGAATGTGCTCTTTGTCAGATTTGCTCGGATTGGGCTGATGGATCAGTTTGAGCGGCATGGTTGGCTAGGGATTGGGTTCCACCATGAGATAGTCTATCCGGAGATAGTGCAGGAATTCTACTCAAGTGTGACCCAAATTCAATAGGAAACTCTTTCCGTCTTAGTCACCATCCATGATCATCGGCTTATCTTCTATGTCCAGGACATTGCACTGATGTATTAGTTACCTCGTGTGCATGCTCCCAAGTATCCATTAGTTGAGACTGTTCGTCTTAGTCATTTTGAGGTCTCTTATGAGTTATTAGGTGGAGCTATCAGTGATGAGGTTATACTTCTTTCACGTTATTTTGCTCCTCATTATCGGTCACTGCATCACATCGTAGCCTTTATTATTCATCCCACTATTGGGATTGTATACTAAAAGCCATGCTTTTATGTATCTTTTATCCCTGACCCCTGGAATATTAATGAGAAACAATTGAGATGGATTGCATATTCGGTTTCATATTTTGTTGTATGTATGATGTATGTGTGCATAGCCCATATATTTTGTCTAGTATTTGATGCGTTGCATGAAGCGGGGAAGCTCGGGTCAAAGGTTCTGACAAATATACAAGTGGGATCACAACTACAATGGATCCGGACAATCTGTTGGTACGGTTGTAGAACATCATTATATTAGCTGGTCTTGGCTAGGTCGAACAGATCGAATTTCGGTCTTTGAATTTGATGTTTGTGTTGGAGCCGGCCAAGCAGAAGCGTCGGGGTTTCAAAAAAAAATTAATTTTATAAAAACACAAACCCGTTCTTCATGAAATCAAAAGACGAGGCGATATACAAGGTTCTATAGAAAACGTTACCGAACAAAATCCCGTCATGGGATTTCAATGGTTCCAATATGACGGTGAGACCACCTCGGGGTCTTCTCACGTATATCCCCGGCACGTCCCGTCTCCGGCGAGTGGGCGCCGATCCGAGAACGGTTCTTGGCTTCTACACACGAACTCTCTTCACTCCAAACCTCCAAGCATCCAACCATGGCCGAAATTAGGGAGAGAGGAGAAGAGAGAGGGGGCGGCTAGCAAGAGGAAAATTAGGGTTTATGGGAGAGAGATAATGATACAAGATTATCTCTTATTCTCCTAATAGCATGTATATATCTTCACCCCCAAAATTAGGAAACCAATTAATCATATTTCCTAAAATTTAGTGTGGAGAAAAATACAATTTTCCACCCCCTTAGGGCCGGCCATATGTGTATAAAATATATATATTTATTTTGTTTTATTTTAGCATAAAATTAATTACACTAAAATAAATTAAATATATATATTTAATTGTATAAAACAATTAGCCATATATATATTTTCCAAAATAAATAATATTTCCATATC
>JAULLD010453208.1:0-15075 GCA_035668095.1 Sarracenia minor
AGACGGGTCGGCCTTGCCCTCAACCTTCAGGTTGTAAAATAGATGCATCGCTTGTGAGACGGGTCTTGTAAAATAGTTGCATGACTTGTACACAGGTTGGCCATGCCCTCAAGCCTTCGGGTTTGTAAAATTGTTGCATCACTTGTTGACAGGTTGTTCGTGCATTCAAATCTCTGTGTTTGTAAAAGCATGCATTGTTTGAGTTTAGATAATGAAATAGTGAACATATGTTCATAATATTCATTGAATTAAAGTTTAATGTGATTTACTTTTTATGGAAATTGTATAAAACCATTACCTTATAACAAAACTTTGAACTTGGGATTATAGATATGGATTTGGAGTGAAAACACTTTTACTTACAACGCGATTACTTTCTTTTGTTTGAAAACGGGCATGTGACACTTATTTTTTTTTAAAAAGGGTATTATGCCATCTTAATGGTTAAAACATGTAATTGTTGCATGCCAACCTTGCATATCAAGAATTTGGTTTATTATGTCTATTATCTTACTACTTGGGCTCAGCCTGTGTGTTTAAAATTTTTCAGGTTGAGCTGTTAAAGATTGTGGATAAGGACATTAATGTGAAAGCTTGAAGCCTTGCATTGAATTTATCTCCATCATTTCAGTCATCACCATACCATTCTGACAAATGTATATTAATTTACTTTTCAACTTTGTAATTGGATAACTGTACGGCATAAGGCCTTCTTCATTCAGTTGCATGCATGTGAGGTATTGTCGGGTAAGTAGCCTTCGATTTTCGTCAGTTGAGCTAGATATGGTTTAATAGAGGTCATTAATCGACTTTATTATTGTTTGGATTAGAAGAGTTTAGATGCCTTAGATGGGCTTAGATTGTGGTTGTTGATGCCTTTGACGGGCCTATATTATTGTTGGATTGTTGAATTTTCTTGTTTACAGGTGATATTTTGGCTTGGCCTTAGTCCAAAAACAGGGGAAACTCTGCCCAAATTTTTCAAAAAGAGTTAGAATATTTTTCAACCATTTTAAAGTTCCTTAAAGGAAAGATGTTTTGTAGTTCTAAACAATTGTTTTATGAAATAAAGTTTGGGCCAGAGTTTCAGTTTTTATATTACCTTGTATTTTGTTATTATCCAGGGTCAGGACGTTACACGAGCACCGTTGTGTTTTTATATAAAAACGTAATGGTACGACAACTAGGTTTTAACACTTTTGTTTGAGAGTAAGCTAAGCCCTTTTCTTTGCTCTTCTGTCTCTCTAGGTCTCCACCCTACATCATTATGCCTTCCTTCCTCTATTCAAGGATATGTTGGATGTTATCAAGGTATTTATAGATCTACTATGGATTATATGTCTTCATACATTGTTTTGGGGTTTCCATCAACCATTTCATACACACACCATCTATCACAATACATACACTTGGCCAAGGTGACTCGAAGCCATCATGGACAGAGATTGGAAGTGGCTCCCATGGACACTACAGGATCATGGAAGACGCTCGGGGAGTTGTTTCAACAATACAGATTTAAACATCCATTGTGAATATGGGTATAATTTCTTTTCTTATATTTTGATAACCTTCTTGTTTCGTAGTTGTTGTCCCGAAAATCAACCCAAATGAGGGGTGAATGGGTTGTTTTGTCAAACTTATACTCTTTAAAAAATTGTTTTTAACACTGGAATAAATAAATGACAGTAAATATCAAGTACTGAAATGTAAAGAGTTAAGGGAGAAGAGATATACAAGATTTATAGTGGTTCGGTCTACCATGGCCTACGTCCACTCCCCAAGCACCTTGGGAATTTTGAATCCACTAGGACGATTCTTTCATTTGATGAATCGAAACCACAATCCATGATTTCTTCCATGTAAATCGTAACCTTCCCAGTCTTTGTTGGAGGCCAAGCGTAACCTATATCCTCTTCTTTAAGGTGAAGCAGAACCAGAATAATTTTCAGTGGTTGTTGTATGTAGTTCTCCTCAAATGAGAAGATTTACGAAATGTGAATGCTAAATACAATGAGTATCTCTCACTCTTAGAAGGATATTACAATGATTACAAATAAATGAGAGGAGAATAACAGAACTGGAGATGTTCGAAGAGTAGTAAATGGGAACTATAATGAATGCTCTTTGTTTTTTTTTTTTTCAGCAATGGAATTGTAGTAATCAATGTCTCAAATTATTTGAATCTTCAATCTTCAATCCTTATATATGTGTTGAAAAGGATAGAGCCGTTAAGGTCAAATTTCAGCCATTGGGAGCATTAATGGTGCATTTAATGCTTTAGAAAATAGTCGTTGGAGGTACAGTAATTTGAATTTTCCACACTACTTTCGACACTTTTGCCCTAGGTGTTGACACATTTGGATCCAACTCTTAGATATGTGGAGCTTGGGTCAACACTTTCTTTAGAGGTGTTCACACTTCGGATGTATATCCCGGAGGTGTCGAATAAATTTCTTTTAATGTCGAAACTTTCTTTAGAGGTGTTGACACTTCAGATGTATATCCCAGAGGTGTCGACTAAATTTCTTTTAGTGTCGACACTTTTGGATCTATCCCAAGGTGGTCTGATTTTATGTCGACTCATATATCAGAGGTGTCGACACTTTGTCTTTAATATCACAGTTCCTAAAAGGTAGTGTCTTGATGTCAGCACTTAATGCCTCAGTGTTGACACTTTAGCTTCCATATCTTGAAGAACTACCTTTGTGTCGACTCAGTGCTTATTTGGGGTCGACACTTTGTTCTAGGAACTTGATTTCTTCATGCATTGTGTTCATTCAAGGACTATAGTGCATGCTCAACGGCTACTATTTCTTTTTGTTATAATTTCATGCATTTATATTCTTGAAATACTTTCTAGTATACGAACGTTAGTGATCACCAAATCGATATGTTGTTATAGTTCAAAACCAAAGTGGAAACTTGATTGAATAACTCTTGGGGAAACAATATCCCTAATTTTTTACTATGACAACTATTGATTTGTTGAGGAGATATAAATGTTTTAATCTACCCCTAAAAGTATGTATAAAATCAAAAAGAATATTTAGGCGTTTAAAAAATATGAACAAGTGAATACCATAGCTTAAAAAATATCAGAGCTTAAAAAAATAGTTCTAGGTTATCAAGACTAAATAAGCCTTAAATTAAAAAGGTCAGTCCAGTTTAATATCAGAGCAAGAATGTCAAAAATAAGTTCAAGTATGCCCAATTTTCAATAAATCAATCCCACAACTTCTCCCCATTTGTCATGGCAAAAAGGAAAAAGATCATACATATCAGAACAAGAACTGCATGAGTGTCAGTATTGTAGCAAGACACAGATCAGTTTGATCGATTAAGGTTTGAGCTAGAAGATATGAGAAATTCGACGGTGAGAGGTCGACACTTGAAATGAATCACTAGAAGGAGTTGAGAGATTTTAGAGAGAGAGAGAGAGAGAGAGAGAGAGAGTGAGAGAGAGAGGTAAGAATGAAGTGGGGTCCATAAACATAAACCCTTATATATACATATACATATATATATATATAGACACTATGGTCAACCCTAAACAAGTATGGTGTTGTCACATATGACGTGTAAAACGGGGGCTGAAGTGTAGACACATATGCCTTATGGGTCGATACTTGAAATAATTTGGATCGACACAAATACTATTGTGTTGTCACAAATTCGCGAGAACAAAAAAACACAGAGAGGGGTTGACACTAATTGTTAAGGTGTCGACACAAATCCTCTAATATACATATTTGTGTCGATACTTCATCTCAAGATGTTGACACAAACTCACAACGGGTCGACACAAACTCCAATGTGTCGACACCAATAATCAACAGAAGCATTGAATAAGGCATTAACAGTGTATATCAGTAAAGGTTTCAAATCAATATATCAGAACACAAATGCACTTCAACAATTATACATAACCAGCATCAATCATTCCTAGATCTCTACAAATTTCATTTAATATATCATCAAGGAGTGGTTTACTAAAGATACATGCAAGTTGTTTATCAGTACTAACAAATTTTAGTTCTCAATCACCTGTGTCCATACGGTCTCTAATAAAATAATATCTTATTCCAATGTGCTTAGTGCATGGGTGTTGAATGAGGTTCGTTGTTAAGAAAATGGCACTAGTTTTATCACAGAAGATAGGTATATGATGAAATGACAACTTGAAGTCTTCTTGTTGTTTCTGAATGTATAATGCTTGCGTAGAACAAATGCCAGCAGCTACATACTTGGCTTCGATAGTGGATAAGGCAACCTAATTTTGTTTCTTACTTGACCAATAAACGAAGGAATATCCTAGGAAATGGGAAGTCGCCGAGGTACTCTTGCTTTCCACTTTGTATCCGGCAAAGTCGACATCAGAGTAACTCAACAAATCAGAGGATGTTTGACTTAGATACCATAGTCCTCAGTCAATTCTCCCCATTAAGTATCTTAGGATGCGTTTGACGGTAATTAAATGTGATTCTTTATGGCAAGCCTCAAAATGTGCACATAAACAAACGCTAAACATAATATCCGGCCTACTAGCCGTTAAATATAACAAACTACCGATCATGCCCCTAAAAAGTTTTGTATCAACACTTTGGGCATTTTCGTCCTTCTCAAGTTTTAATGAAGAGCTCATAGCTGTTCCAAAAGGTTTTGAATCATTCATACCAAAATGAGTTAAAATATCTTTAACATATTCAGATTAATAAAAATCCCATCGGGAGTTTGTTTAATTTGTAATCCAAGAAAGAAGTTTAACTCAGCCATGAGACTCATTTAAAATTCGTTTTGCATGCATTTTAAAAAATCATTAACCATATCCATAGATGTAGCACCAAAAATAATGTCATTAACATATATTTGCACAATAAACATATCATCCCTCAAGCTTTTAATAAACAAGGTTGTGTCTATTTTCCCTCGGTTGAAACCATTTTCAAGCAAAAATCCACTTACTCTTTCATACCAAGCTCTAGGAGCTTGTTTCAAACCATAGATTGCTTTTGTTAGTTTAAAGACATGATTATGAAACTTTTCATTTTCAAAACCAGGAGGTTTCTTAACATAAACTTCCTCTTCTATATAACCATTTAGAAATACACTTATCACATCAATTTGAAAAAGCTTGAAACCTTTATGAGATGCATATGCAAGTAACATGCGAATTGCTTCTAATCTAGCTACCGATGCAAAAGTTTCATCATAGTATATGCCCTCTTCTTGATTGAATCCTTGGGTTACAAGTCTAGCCTTGTTCCTTGTGATGTTTCCATGTTCATCCTTTTTGTTCCTAAAGACCAATTTGGTGCCAATGATTGTATGGTCACTAGGTTTATGCAGAAGATTCCGAACATGGTTTCTTTCAAATTGGTTTAGCTCCTCTTTCATAGCAAGAATCCAAGATTCATCTATGTCGTGAGGTTCTATGTGAGATACAAATGCAATATGAGAGCACACATTATGCAATCTTGACCTTGTGGTTACACCACTAGTTGGATCACCTATGATTTGATGCTTAGAATGATTGTGTTCCAATCTCCAGGCTTGACGTAGTTGGATTTTCATTAGATTTGTTTTTCATTGAGGTCAACTTTATTAATACCTTCCTCAATCAAGTTGAGATCATTAGATTGATCTACTTTCTTTGAGAATGGATTAGATTCTTCAAAGTCAACATGCATAGATTCTTAGACAACCTAGGTTCTTTTATTATATACCTTATATGATTTACTAGTCAAAGAATAGCCAAGAAATATAGTTCCATCGGCCTTAGAATCATATTTATCAAGATTGGACTTATCATTCAAGACATAACATTTACATCCAAAAACTTTAAAGTAAGCAATATTAGGCTTACGCCTCATTCACAATTCATATGGTGTTTTATTAAAATGTTTTCTAATAACAACTTGGTTCATAACATAACAAGAAGTACTAATGGCTTTGGCCCAAAAATATTTTGGAAGGTTGTGTTCGCTTAACATAGTTGTAGCCATTTCTTATAGGGATCGATTCTTATGTTCTACTATTCTGTTTTGTTGAGAAGTCCTAAGTACAAAGAAGTTGTGTGAGATACCATGTGCATCACAAAAATTTTCTATGTCTTCATTTTTAAACTCCCTACCATTATCACTTCTAATACTAGTTATTGCTAAACCTTTCTCATTTTGAAGCCTACGTCATAATCTAGCTAGGTGTATGTGCGCCTCATTTTCGTGAGCAAGAAACAATACTCAAGTAAAGTGAGTAAAGTAATTAATAATCACAAATGCATACACTTTATCTCCTAGACTTGCTACTTTATTAGGTCCAAAAAGGTCCATATGAAGTTGAAATGGCCTAGAAGTTGAGATTTCCTTTTTGTTCTTAAAAGAGGTTTTCTTTTCTTTACCAAGTTGACATGCATCACAAATTTTATATTTTGAAAAATTTGTTTTTGGCAAGCCTTTAACCAAATCCTTTTTGGAAAGCTTTGACAATAAATCCATGGACGCATGTCCTAACCTTCTAGACCATAACCAACTTTGTTCGTCACGGGCCACAAAATATTTTACATTTTGATTTAGCAATTCATTAAGGCTAATGGTGTATACGTTGTGGTTTCTATGTGCAATAAAATAATATTATCATCACATTTCACAATGCATTCATTTGTAACAATGGAAATATTGTAACCATAATCACTTAGTTGACCAATACTTTGCAAGTTTTGTTTAAGTCAATTATCTAATAAAACATCTTTAATGCAAAGGGAAGAAAATTTACCTATTGTGAAAATTCCAACTATTTTACCTTGTATATTGTCACCCAATATGACAAATCCAGCATTTTTATCCTTTAATCTAGTGAAGAACCTTGGGTTGCCCGTCATATGTCTTGAGCAGCCGCTATCAAGAAACCATTTTTCTTGGACAGTACCCATCTACAAAGTAGTCATGTGTAGCATATGCTAGTACCCATCTTATGTTGGGTCCATAGGGGTTAGCATAGTGATACATATCATGCTAGTTCATGTGTGAACCGGCATGTCCATATAGATGAGGAGATGATTTAACAAGATATTTTCTGTTAAACTCATGTGGGTTAGTAGGCCTCTTGTAAGGTCTTTTAGCAATTTTGGGTGGAGGATCACCCTTCTTAATCCAAATCTCTTTGGTTGGTTTGTTGCCTTTGAGTCTACGACCACAAGATTGAATTGTATGACCAGATTTTCCATAGAAATCACACTGTTTGGATTTTGACAGTGAGGTTTTAGTAAACCAATTTTTATGGACAATTTTTGCCTCACTTGGGTTGAAGCCTAAACTTCACAGTTAAAAGTGCATTTGGTTCCAAGAAGCATATCCAAGTTTTTCTAACCTTGAGTAAATAAGTTATGATTTTGGTTAAATCCTTAACTATTTGTTTTAGCAAAATATTATCCTTTTCAAAAGTAGTTGAGTTCTTACAAACATGTATTTCTTTTTCATTTTCTAAAACATCAATTTTCAAGTTCAAGGTGGTCATTTCATTCTTATAGGTTATATTCTTCAATTTTAGTTCCTTAATGACTCTAAGAGGATCTTCAATAGCATCTTGAAGTTCTTCATATGATAGAAGCTCGTTGTCACTATCACTATCACTAAAGGAAGAGAGAGTTACCTCATTATCTTTTTCCATGAGACAGAGATAGACCACCTCATTATCGGTCGGTTTTTCTTTTTCTTCACTCGAGTCGGAATCACCCCAAGTACCCTTCATAGCCTTCTTATGGTACTTCTTTTTATCCTTCTTGTGTAGTCGACATTCGGGTTTGTTGTGGTCCGGCTTGTGACAACTGTATCATACTACTTCCACTTTTTTTTTCATTCAGATTTAGGTCTTCGCTTGATTAACCCTTTTTACAGATGAATCTTCTTTTTCCAAAATCCTTCGTTTTCCTGAAGAATCGTGCAACCCTCCTTGTGATGAGGGCAAGCTCTTCATCATCATGGTCACTGTCAGACTCGATTACTTCATGCCTAGCCGCTTGTGTGGACTTGAAGGCCACCATCTTCTTCATTCAAATTTCATCCTCATCCTTTAGAGTGAACTCATGGTTTAAGAGTGAACCCAAAATTTCATCTAATCCGAGAGTTGTGAGATCCTTTTCCTCATCTATTGTCCTTACCTTCGGTCCCACCACCTTCTACCTGCATTGTGGTTGAATGCAAACCTAACTGAGGTATCTCGGAGCCCTTGTTAATAGGGAGATCAGGACTAGTTCTCCTGGACCGCATGCTACACGCGACCTCTATCTGGATTGAGTATGGTGATACTTATAGGACGTTTGGAGGGGGAGCTATCGCGACTTTGGAGTCAAGTAGGGGCTGTGATAGCTTTCAAGAGTAGAGGATAGGTTTTTCGTTGGGAGTTACGGGTGTTTCCTAATCTGTTTATCTTGTAAACATTTTGGCTTATAGTGCATAGTTTCCACCATGTTTCGGTGCCGTGGTTTTCATCCTGGGGAGCTTTCCTAGGGTTTCTACGTATATCATGTGTCTCCTTATAGTTGTTGGATGTTTATAGCTTTTATAGCTTTTTTTCGATGTTATAATTATTAACCTTAAATTATTATCATGTTAGGTTAGATAATTTATAATTAAAATTAATTAAAATTTTATTTATCAGCTCCTAACTTATTCACCCCCCTCTAGGTTAGTTCAATGGTTTGCAGTAGTACTTTCAAAAGGAATAAAAGAAACATTCAACACTAAATCATTGAAAAGAAACACATACAACAGTTTTATTAATATGTTAAATTTGTACAAAACATGGGTCACTGGCCTATTACATTGGGATTGATGTTAACAAACTTCTTAAAAAAAGATGAAGGAAAAAACGTGAAATGTAAAGAAGAAGAAAAATAAGAAAAAAAATGTGGCTGAAGAGGATAGGTAGTGGGTAGTGGGAATAATTCATGTTCAGATATGGATATAGACCCAGGTTGATGGTGATGGTAAGGTGGTGGTTGGGAATAGTAATGCCCTGGTTAGGGAGACATTATCGTGGTTAGCTCATGAAGGAGAATGACGATGTGCGGTGATGAGGGTTTCATTGGGGTTGTCCCTGATGGAATTAGGAATCCCAAACGAATTATGAGTTTGAATTTCACTCCTTATGGAGGTGACAGAAGAGGAGCTCGTATGGTTAGTGCGGTCATAATCCACCGGAGGTACTCCTCATGGACCACCTGACGATTTTCAAGTAGCTGTAGCCCTCCAGCGAGGGCATCATAAGCATCACAGGTGAAAACCCATAGTGCTGCAAAATCACTGGAGGTGCCAGTTGTAGATGGATTGGGAGGGGTGTACGTGTGGGTGGAGGATGGGCTATAGGGAGCGTAGGGGGCGACATGTGTATACACATGTCAAATGTCGGTGCCTCAAGCTCCATCTCAGCCGTGTGATGTTAATGTTTACTGGGTAGACCTCAGCGACAGGTGAGAGTACAGAGGCTCTTATTCCAACTCCCTTATTGTAGACCGCGATCGTAGTGTTGGTCAATTTGGAGTTGGTTACTGAGAAGAGGCACGGATAATTGGCTATGGCAAGGACAAGTAAGGGAAAATTGATGTTGACAAACAGGAAGTCCGTGTCTTTGGGATTGTTCAGGACACATGGCATTTGGACCACTATCAGTTCAGGGATAGAGATGGCATAATAGGTGTGTAGATCATATAGAGCGTGGAGGATGTAGTTTCAGTGCTCGACTTTATGTATGAGGGGGAAGATATTGTGGTGGATGACAGTTTTTGGGAACCATAAGTCCTCCACGAGATTGTCATGTTAGGAAAAGATTTGCCTAGGTGGGACCATCCTTCAAAGACAGATAGGACCATGTCATTGAGAGTGACAATGTATGGGATACGATCTTAACCGTGGTGGGCCTCGTGCTTGATCGTGCTGAAGATGTTCAGGACCTAGGCAGGAATGGGGGCGTCGATATCCATATCATAGTTGTCAATGGTAGTGGCGAGGTAGTCCTTGAGTTAGCCATCGACGCTAAGGTGAGACACTTGGCGCATGTTCGGGTAGAACAGTCGGATTAGCCAAGGGTAAGGTGGCTCGAATGGTTTGAACAGGGCACTAAGTGTTTGGGAGTTCATCAACTCAATGCATGCTAGGGAACATCGAGTGTAACGGTATAAGTGGCAAAATTCATACAACTTTATTCATTAAGTGCTTGTATGATAATATGGTAATTGTTTAAATCTATGTTGATGATATTATCTTAGGAGAAACTTGTATGGATATGGTTAATGAGTTTGCTAAGCGTGTGCAGAATGAGTTTGAGATGAGTCACATGGGTGAGTTGAATTTCATTCTTGGTTTGCAAATTAAAAAAACACCTAAAGGGATTTTCATAAAACAATCTAAGTATGTTAAAGATCTTTAAAATCGTTCTGGTGTGTATGAGTCAAAACCCTTTAGTACACCAATGAGTACATCAACAAAACTAGACAAGGACGAAAATGCCAAGAGTATTGATCAAAACTCTTTAGACACATGATCAGTAGCTTGTTATGTTTGACGGCTATTAGGCCTGACATAATGTTTAGTTTATGTTTGTGTGATCATTTTCAAGCTTGTCCTAAGGAATCACACTTAATTTCTGTCAAACGTATCTTTAAATACTTGAAAGGCACAATTGATTTAGGGTTATGGTATCCAAGTCACTCTTCTTTTGACTTGTTGATTTACTCTGATGCTGGCTTTGCTGGATTCAAAGTGGAATTCAAGAGTACCTCAGGGTCATGCCATTTTCTAGGACATTCCTTAGTTTCTTGGTGAAGCAAGAAACAGTATCCAGTTGCCTTATCTACTGCTGGAGCTGAGTATATAGCTGAAGGCAGTTATTGTATGCAAACATTATATTTCAAAAAACAACTTGAGGATTTTAAATTGTCATTTTATCATATTCCTTTTATGTGTGATAATACTAGTTCTATTTATTTGACTAAAAACCCAATTCAACATTCTCGAACAAAACATATTGAAATTTGATATCATATCATTTGAGATCATATAGAAAATGTTAGGATTGTATACTAAAAGCCATGCTTTTATGTATGTATTATCATTGATCCTTGGAATATTAATGAGAAACTATTGAGATGTATTTGCATTTACTATTTTTGTATCTATTGTGTATGATGCGTGAATGCATAGTCCGTATATTTTGTCTAGTATTTGACTCGTTGCATTAAGTAGGGAATATCGGCTCGAATATGGGCTCAATGGTTTCGAAAAATATATAAGAGGGCTCATAATCGTAATGGATCGAGAAAATCCATTGGTACGGTTATAGAACATCGTTATATTAGCTAGTCTTGACTAGGTTGAACGGATCGAATTTTGGTCTATGAATTTGTTGTTCGAGCCTAATGTGTTTAGTACACTTGGAGTGTATTGAGCAGGATCATTAGAATGATCAATTCTATACTGACTATATGACTTGATCTACATCCTATATTATCATGTATTGCACGTACTCTTAATCCCGACATGATGGATCAAATCATGTTTACATGATGCACTGTGCTTTGAGTGACCAATAGCTGAGATTTCGATATTGGGATCAATATGACCGGTGAGCTGATGGAAACCACGTCTGACTTAGGTTCAGGATTTTTCCCTCGTGTGCTTGGCTTATAGGTTTGACTATGCGAGAATCTTCCAAGTTGACCTTTTGATCTAGCATGTCAAAAGGATAAGCTGTGAGGGTTCAAGGAAAATAGGATTATCGAATCAGGTTGCCAATAACCTAATTTAATTTTTGGGAATCCATATCTTAAATGTGGGGAGACTACAGTGCATATGATAATTGGAAACTTGAGACACAAATCGAGTTAGGGTCGGGAGTTCAGTCAGGCCTTTAGTGGAATACGTCCACTAAAGGATCTAACTCGGGAGTTCAGTCAGTAGTTAAGTCAGTCGTGCGGAAAAGGATCTAACTCGGGGATTGAGTTAGCGATATACGGTTTTCTCGTACGGTTAGCCTGTGTCCTATACTTCTTCGTGATAACTCACGTAGCCCATTTATACGCACGGTTTATTGGTTGGCATTGGTTATTATTTAATTTAATTCAATCGTGGTTTTTTTCACCGGGACGGTCAGGGTATTAAATTAAATATTCGGGGGCATAATTTCCAAAGTGGTATTTTTGGGAATTACCCCTAGTGTGGCCGACCCTAGTTAGAGAGTGAGAATATTATTTTTGTTAAGTGTATATTGCATATTATCTTAAGGCAATGAATTAAACACTTAAAGTTATTTTAATAAACATTACATATATTAAAATAAAAAGCAAAAATAATTGGTATCTCACCATATAGTGGCTGATCCTAGGAGAAGTAAATGAGAGCTTATTTTTTGTTAAGATAAGATTTCTTATCTAGGTGTCTAAAAATAAAGAAGGTGTATATTTATTATATGGAATAAGAAGTTTTATTCCTAAGTGATAATATACATACATAATTTTCTTAGTCGCTCGCAGACATGCCACCGGCCTCCTCTCTCCCTCTCTTGGTTTTTGATCAATTTTGGACCGAAAAACAAGTGTGTAGAAGCCAAAATGACTTGACTCGGATTGGTGCCAACACGACGGAGTCGAGGCGTGCACAGGTCATACGCGAGAAGATCACCGGTTGGTCTCGCCTCAACACGTGGATTCTAGAAACTCTACTACGAGTTTCAAAAGGTATATCCCGATTTTTATTGTAATATAGTTCATGCTTTTTCATGAAAAACAAGACGTTATGTATTTTAGGGTCACGTAATCGTCGATCAAAAAAAATTCTAAAACTTCCACTGCTCTGACTCTAACACCGGAATCAGAGCCGGGCTTATGTTTTTCATGAAAACCATTGTGCTAACCTCGGTTTGCAGCTTTACATCATTACGATCTGGTTCTTTGGATGCATGAATATATGCTTTTACTTTATCACATATAACCGAAAGTATCCTGACATTTTTTAAATCGGGATTAGCGTCTTTGTACGCCTCCTACGTGGGGCATAGGTTTTTTGTGATGTAATATTTTATATTCATTTTTTCTGGATCAATCTTGTAATACAAACCACGTCGAATGATGATTGAAAACGGGGAAGAAAAGCCAAGAGAGGCGGCGGCTTCAACTTCTGGCAGCAACAGGCCGCTGGCTTTGGGCTCCATTTTGGAAGCTTTCGGGTACTTATTTCGACACTATTTTTTTTGGTAGAATTAATTTTAATCCGTCAGCTTTCCAATGGTGGTTCATGGGTTGCAAGGCGACGACGGGAAGTCGTCCGAAAGAATGTTCAAAGTTCATCGCGCAGTCTATCCAATGAACAGTAAAATCAGGCTGTGATGATTATTCCAGAGGATCTAGACATCGTCTTTCGACGCAATTTTTTGCAGAGATGAAAATCATTATGTACCCTACCTACCTTAATTTTTTTGGGGTTCAGAATCAACAAAAAACCAGCCAAACAGGGCCTTAAAGGTGGCGGCTAGCAGGCAGAAAGAGCAGATTTTTTGGCGTACTATTAGGGGCTATTTGGGCTTTTTCGTTTATCTTTTTCCAGCGTTCCAACGGTAGTCCGAGGCTGTGACGGTGTCCCAGAGGCTAAGGAAGAAGTTCGGGTCTTCGACGGCACGATTGAGGTTCCAAAACCCTAAGTGTTTAATCTTTAATCGAAAACCGTCAGATTAAATGATTAAAACGGATGGACCGGATCATAATGACATTTATTTATTCGTCATTATTTTAATTGTTTATTTTATTAAATTGCATGGATGAATGTTTTATTCTATTTTTTTTCTTTTATGTATGATTTCTCAAATCAAGGAATATTAGGAAAAATGTTTTAATGAATTAATTAATCCAAGCATTTTTTTAAAATAGAAAATAAATAGATAAATAAGTTATTTAAATTTGCGTTACATAGATAATTAATTAATGTTGTTTTTGAAAAATCGGATAATTAGTTTCTTTTCGTAAAATTAATTAAATAATGTTTTTGTTTGTTTTAATGAAATTAAACATGAGATTTTTAATTGATTAATGCCGAATTATTTTTAATCAGATAATTAAAAAGTTGTTTAATTGTTAAAATGAAAAAAAGGTAAAACCCTCGTTTTAAAATATTAAGTGGGAGAAGGATTTATTCACCCATAAATCATACGGTCTCCATCACACGTTCGTTGGAGATATGATTATGGCTTGCATGCTGGCTTCGATTTCAGTCTCCAAGAGGAAGGGTTATAATCATGGCATCTCTGGTACGAATCTCGAAGAGGAGTTAATTTTAAATGTAGTGCAAAATAGGGCTCGAATACACTGGGCTCAGGGCTTTGACAAGGGGTTTTCAAATTAGGTGAGATGGTTATACACTTAACCCATGGATAAAAATATCTTCCCTAAGAAGTCACTGTTTTTATTTGTAGGGACCAAAGGTAATTGGCTTATTAATCATGTAGAACATATCTGAAAATAAAACCATGTCAGTTCTTTGTTCATTAACTGTTAAACGTCCACACTACGTAGCCTAATTAGTTGATGTGACTCTGGTTAAATTGTTTTTGTTGTGATATCTACAAAGAGAGATTAATAGACTGACATGTTTGTCTGGACAAGGATTGATTAGTAGACGTTCACACTGCGTGGCCTGCTTAATCAACAAAGGCTTCAAGATGCCAATAATTATTTTAAAATTAAAAGGTTGAGGGACCCTAAATTTTTCAAAGAATTAACAGGTTTTCTCTTTTGTTTCTCAGGATTTAATAATGTGGTCTAGGTTTCATCCACTTGCGGTGATACACGAAAAATATAAATTAAATGGACCAAATTTTATCAAATGGAAATGGAATCTCTATATTGTCCCAACATTTAACGAATATAGGTTTGTGTTATTTGACCCTGTCCACCCGCTCCTAATAGTGGATTTTCTAACAGGAGATCCTGCACTATCACGGTTGGGTAAATGCTGATAGGAAGGCATATTGCAACATCTTGACTTTCATGTCAGATGTTTTGCAAAGCTAGTATCAGTCCATGGAATCTATGGC
>JAULLD010454304.1:0-15066 GCA_035668095.1 Sarracenia minor
ATGACCGTCATTCACAGATATTTGCCAGACTGATTTACTGATTTAAATTTTTGTCCTACAAGGCTAATAAGTTAACATTAATGGAGTGGATAAAAGAACCATGAACCAATACCAACAACCATAAAATAAATGCACACGATATAACGTGGAAACCCTAGGAAAAATAATTCCCGGGACGAAAACCACGGCACCTAATACACAACTTAATGTTAGTACGAATCAAGAAGGTTATCAAAATAAATAAAAAGGACTTATACCCATATACCCATGGACGCCTAACTCCGGTATTGTTGACACAGTTGTCCTAGCTTCTTCCTTGATCCCGTAGTGTCCATGGGAGCCACTCCCGATCTTCGTATCAACGATGGCTTCGAGTTCCCTCGGTCTCATGTGTGTATAGTGGGGAAGGCGTGTGTAATGATGGTTGATGGATGGATAGAACAAGAAATTAACAAGTATAATCCATGGAGGACATATAAGAGCCTTGATAACACCCAAGGAAATATGCTTCAACTAAGAAGAAGAAGCAGAAGGGTGAATGGAGGCCTAAAGAGAGGTTGGAGGAGGAAGACAACCAGTAGAATCTCTTGTACAAACAGGCTCAACCCTAGTTACCATTTAAGCTGTGTATATATAGGAAAATACACTAGCGCTAGAGGGCTCTTCAAGCGCGCCGTAGGTGCTATAATGTGCACAAGCGCTCTTCGAGCGCAGTTAAAGATGGTAGGTTTTTTTTTGCCCACGCCAATGAGAGTCGTTAGGGTTTCACCGCTGAGCTCGATCACTCTATGGGCGCGCTACAGGCGCCTGAAAAACCCAACTCTCGGCAAGGAAGAATTAAGACATCGAATAGGGGCGCTCGAGCTCTCTACGGGCGCCTCAATGTCTCAACTCTCAGCTTATCGAGAAACGCACAATTTAATGTTTGCCGCTCGATACCGCTCGAGCGTTCTGCGAATGCTCCAGGGGATTGGAAAGCGCTCGAACCCCTTCGCATGCCAGTGCCTAGAATCCATGGTAAGTCATGAATTTTCTAAGGCAACAATATACACAAACTACCCTAAACATGATATGATATGAATACATATGGGTGTGTGTATGTGAGTGCCATATACCTTGTGAGGATTAGAGCGGGCTTGCTGAATGTGATATGGATGGAGGGCCTAGACACAAACACCTAAAAACCCCAAACCCAAAATCAAATGTACAGACACAATGGTTTTGTGCTTAACCCGGGAATAGCCGATATACTAACATGTATATTGTATTTTTTGTTTTCACCGAGTCATACCGATTCTAGGTGGTTTTGCTAAGGCTTAGGATTCATTTGGGGGCTGGTTTTATGTTCATCTATCACTCTTGAGGTAGGATTTATGCTATTCCTTGAATATTCATATTCTATGAGTGGTATTTCTTGAGTTGGATTGATTTATTTGGATTTTTATAAAAAAACTCCAAAAATATAATAACCCTTGGAGTATATATGCATAATTACATTGATATTTATGCTATCTTAGCACGTATAGAGCATCACATCTTACCAATTTCATGGCCAATCGATTAAAATAAAATCATGTCAAATCTAGGGTTAGAGAATTGGGGGTTTTCGGTGGATTTGGGACAAAGGTTAAATTAATCATACCCTTGTGTAATTGGACCAAATTATATATAATTGGGGCCTATTTGAATTGAAATTGACATTATACCAAATTATATCTAAGCCTGAGTGTATCTTCAAGTGAGAGCTTAATAACCCCTATTTTTGTCTTACTGTAGTGTACTCCTTTGGATGAGTAGATATATAATTAAATCCTCACTACAAATGATCTCTCTCTCTCTCTCTCTCTCTCTCTTTTACAAAGATTTACAATGAATGTAAAACACAAGAAAAGAGAAATTACAAAGTCTGGCAAAAGCCAAGACAAAAGCTCAATGAATGAGAAGTTAATTTCTGAGCAGTGACACAGAGTATGAAATGTAAGTGTGAGCCTTGAATGTTTTTGTACGTGTTTTACCAACCTTTTCTTCTTTGAATAAGCTCTCCTTAAATAGCCTTCAATATTTCTGAACGTTGGAGGCAAAGTACTGTGGCCGTTGGAGAATTAATGGAGCAATTAATGCTCAAAATCCTCCCGTTGTAAATAACTGAATTTTGAACTGGAGAAGAAAAGATCGATCTATGAAATTTAAAGGGTCGATCCTTTTCTGGGTTGAGGGAAGAAGATTGATCGTTAAGAAGTAGGATCGATCATTGCTTGAAATAGCAAAACAAAAAGGTCGATCTTATTTTTGGAAAGATCGATCTTTATAGAAGTACTGAGGAGAGAGAAAAGGTGCTGCATAAAAAGGTCGATCTATGGACCAAAAAGATCTATCTATAATAGTTGGACAAGACTGAAAAGATCGATCCTAGAATAAAAAAGTCGATCATGAAGGATCAATCATGTTCTGGTGAGAAAGAAAAGGTGGATCCATGCTATAAAAGGATCGATCTAAATTGGGAAGAGCAACAGCAGAAAGGTCGATCATAAGATGCAAAAGGTTGATCGTAAAGAAAAAGGATCTTTGCTGGAAAGGAAAAACAAAAAGATCGATCATAAAGGATAAAAGGTTTACCATAGTTGGCTAGGTAGAACCAAAAGGATCGATCATGAGAGCTAAAGGTTGATCATAGCAGTTGCAGGAAGGAACCATGAATTTCAGAAAACTTTGTCCAACTTCGGACGATTATATCTCCCTCATCCGAAATCCAAATCAGGAAAAATTTATATCCAAATTGAAGCCCCGGAAGTCTACTTTCTAATGAACCTCGTCTTACATCCAAATTCCTTCGATGGAGAAAGATATGATTGAAAATACTGAGGGTATGTCAGCTTTAATTCTCCTAAAAAATCTTCTTCAACTTCCATGAGATTTTTGGTTAATCCTTTGGCCTTCTTGGACTTGAACTTTGATCTCCCCTTAGCTAAAATACGTCAAAATACTTCTTCTTCAATTCCATTGATTTTCAAAGCTTCTCATTCATTGGGGTTCTTGAGACTTGATGCTTGACTGTTTGCTATGCTTCAAAAGAGATTTACCCTGAAAATATTTTCTCAAATACAAGCAAGCATTAGCAACAACAAATCAATATGTTATTATAATCAAAATCAAAATAAGGCTTGATTGAAAAAGCATTTAGGCTAACAGGATCAACTAGGACTTTATTTTTGGTTGTAATGTTAGGTAGACAGCTTTTTGTAGCATTATCTGAATAAAAAGTAACCAGAAAGATATCGAGTGCTGATATGTCATACCATTGATCATACAATATGGGATCATCATTTTACCATCCTTACTTGAATGTTGTTGGAGCTTGTGAGTTTTGGCAATGCGGTGTCGGTATTGTCACCATTTTTCTTGCTGCTTATTAGAGCTGTCCTTTGCTTTATTCTTTTATTAATTGCACGACCGCACAAATGTTGTTACTTGAATTACTGTGGCATATATTTTGAACAAAGTCCTTGGCTTTTCATTTTTTCTTTGATTTGACCCGATATCTTTTCCAGTTACCAAAAATTCAAATAAGCACCTTTTGGAGATTATTTGGGTATCCGAAAAAAATAGGTTGCTTTTTATGTTATAAGGTTCAAAATGGGGGCCTAGGGCAATGTTGTAGCAAAGAGACGAACATACTTAAAAAGTCCAAGATGGCCTAATATCATTTCCCAAAATTTTAACACAAATTTTCAGATGCTTCATTGTAATGCATATTCCCAATTTCTTAGTCAAAATGAAGATTAACGAGATTCACAACGATTATGGTTGAAGACAAAAAGATCATTTAAGAGTAAATGTAGTTATTCCATCAAAAAATAAAAGTTAAGTATTGAAAGCTCACTTTAAGGGTTAAGTCTCCACCATTTCTGTATTTATAACTATTCTTGCTTTCAGTCTTCATTAGCATGTAAATTTTCAATTAATCGGGTGTGCGAAATGATACTAGGTGGTCCAGTTCTGATTATTGTCAGTCAAAATTTTGCAACCTAAAAATTCATTCTTGTTTTTCTCATCAACAAGGATATTTAATATACAAGTTTATTTTTAACTTTTCCAAACATACATGTAATTACCCACAATTTTCAAATTTTCTACAGAAGTGGTCTACTTCTACCCCCCAACTTAAAATTTTCAATGTCCTTATTGGATAAAAGATAATTATAAAGTTAGAGCAATAGAAAATTTTACCTGTGCAGTAGCATTATGAAGATGTGGAATAATATCTGAGAGTTTTACTTAAAATTTAGGCCATATGCATGCTAATATAGATAGTTGAATATAATGGCAAGAATTTAAAGCATCACAGATAAGAGACAGAAGCAATTGTGGATAGGTTTATTCATATTTGCTGAAATGTAAATACATCGTCAAATGTGGCCAAAGTCCTGTGGGATTAGAATAAACAAATCTTTCCTAACTAGGAAAGAACAAAACAAGAGAAAAGTACATAAAAGAAAAGCAAACACAAAAACGAAAACAGGAGTTGGAGTTTTATGTTTTTGGTGGTGAAAAGGGTAGGTTAGGGTTTCGGTGTGGTATGTTTAAGGGAGGTAGGGTGAGGTTGTATTTGGTTACAGGCGGTTCTGTTGGTGATTGGGGAGGGTATGTAGGGTTGGAGCGGCAATGTGGTGGTAGCTAGGGCGTGTGTTGGGTGAAGGGATGGGCTATTGATATGTCAAGGAGGTGGGTCGGGGTGGGGTGGCAGTGTAAGTGAGGGACAGTTGGGGTTATGCGTGGGTGTTGGTGGTACGATCGGATTCCACACAGTGGCGTGAGAGACTAAGGTGTGAATCTGGTCGTCAAAGAAGTGGCTATGAGGCGGGGTTGGGTGAGATGGTGTTATGGTGGATGGAAGGTCAAGAGTGGGTTCAGCATGACCAGTGGTAATCTAGCTTGGTGTGATGTTGGCCAGTGGTAATATGGTGTGGGGTATGGTCACTACGGTGGGGGTGGTGGTGGGAGTTCCTGATAGATGCCCAGAGCCTCCATCATCCGCCGCATATATTCCAACTAAGTGTCCAGTCGGTCAATAATCGCGTCGTAGTCACCCCAGGTAAAAACCCATGGTGCCTTCGGTGCGTCGGCAGGTGCGGAGGTAGATGGGCTGGCAGCGGTAGAAGTGTCGGTGGGTGTGGTATGCGTGTGGAAGGGAATGGTCAGTGGAACGGGTGGTGGTGCCCGACGCTTGGCAAGAGCGGTCAAGCTCTTCACCCAGTTGCCCGGCGGGTAGGTGTTGTCCTAGCGATCGGCGATCTCAGTGCGGGGGACAGTGAATGGTTAGTCAAGGTCTTTGGTGGCTTGCTGGAAGTTGGGGATGATGATGTTGGCGTAGGGGAGGTTGAGGTCCTTCGGGTTTCTGACCATTCTAGCCATCTGCCCGATCATGAGGTCGGGAATGGACAGCTGGTAGTCGGTGTGAATGGTGTAAAGGGATCGGAGGTTCTCGTTCCTCCGTTCATCCTTATGGATGCCACAGAAGATTTTGGCCTTGAGGACTGTGTCGAGAAACCACAGCCTCTCCGCCAGTTCGCCATAGCGGACAAAATTATGCCCAAGAGGAGAGTGGTCTTCAGAGACTGCTCGTGCCATGTCAGTGAGAGAGATATGGTCTAGGTTGGGGTTCCTTGTGTCAAAAAGCTCGTCCATAAAATGTCTAAGGCCTCGACAAGTGTCTCGGCATTCAGCTCCACATCATAGTCGTCGACCGTGGTGTGATAGTACTCCTCCATCTGCTTATCGAAATTCTCTTGGAGATCCTGCCGCAGGTTCTGGTAGAAAAGACAAACTATGCGGGGATAGATCACCGAGAAGGATTCAAATAGGCCACTAATGCGCCGGGCATTCATCAAGTCTATGCCGACGCGGGCCAGCTCGCTGAGACATAGGAACTCCTCTTTCACCGGAAAGTGTGTCATACAGTGGAGTTTGGCAGTTGCCCATCTCCCGGATGCTTTGATGGCCGGGACTTGAGACGAGGCTCCTTGGGTGCCGATTCGGTGTCTCTTTGGTATGTGGGATGGCATCGGTGTGAGAGATTTGAGATTCGAAAGGCTCGGGTCGAGTGTTGAGAGAGAAGAGGGAGTTTAGAGAGTGTTTGAATTGTGAGAATGAAAGTGGGGGCTTGGAATTTTATAGATTTTAGGCGTACCGTTCGGATTTCTTGGGCCAGAGTTCGGATGATTTTGGTCCAGAGAGTTTGGGCTTTTCTAGAGGGGTAAGAGTCTGGACTCCCATTCGGACTCTAGCTAAGAGTCACGACGAGTGTCAGGACAGGATGTTACCATCCCAACGAGGGTTAGGACGGTGAGAGGATAGACTGGACGGTTTTCGACGGTTGAGCCTTTGCGCCTTTTCAAGGCGTCGGCGCCATAATGGCGCATTGTAAATGTAAATGACATTTAAAATTCCACCTGAACGGGATAGGAGAGTCTGAATGGTGACATTTGGTCTGACTGTAGGATTAATTCATTAGGTGACCGTTGGGATTCCATACCGTCCGGACTCTAGGGTTTTACCGTCCGGATGGGATTTTTTGTGTGTGTAAAATATCATAACTTTTTAAGGTTAAATTTTTTACAGGTTTTATGATAGGACTCGAAGGATGGAAGCAGCTTCTAAGACTCGGTAGGCCCAAAGCAACTGTCAGAACAAAAGGCCTAGGTGTGGAAACCAGACATCTCCACACTGATGATCATGTTACTTACTCATGATAGAAGCAGAGTCTTTTAGACTCTAAGTCCCAAGATTTGGATTCCTTGTAGTACATCCTTAACCTGATATTCGGATTGATTAGGCCGGTAGCTCAAGATATTACGGATGGATGTTCCAGCAAGGTCATGGAGAGGAGTCTCAACGCATCCAGTGGGCTTACTCATCCTTTTCTTGACCACCTTAGAGATATGTTTGCCTCTAGAACAGTAATACACTTTAAAACATCTGTTGCAATGGTCTACTAGTCCGCAACAACTTTCTTTGAAGCAACATCTACAGAATTCTAGTCTCTTGGCTTTACGTTTCAAGGCATAGAGACTTCTACCTTGACACGATTCTTGCTGGCCGGAACTGGGCACATGATCCATTTTACCTCAGCGTGCGAAGAGGACAACTCAACTTAAGAGAATAGTTTAACGTCTTCGGACCGAATGTTTTGAAAAAAAAATTTCAAGAGTTTTACCTTTGTCACTTCCCCAACTTGAACATAACAATGTCCTCATTGGTGGCGTATCCGTCAATATTTAAAATACCTTTGGGTTCCCTCCCAGACATGGCTAAGTTTAACGTATTCAGCCAGACTTGGCCAGCCGATTACTCGACTGGATGGGTTAGATCAGAGAGGTTTATGGATTCGGCTGTAGGGTCTACTGATATGCCTTCAACATATGGTTTAAGACATTGCCCATTGACATGCAGTTGTCAGTTTTCGGATTGCACAGTTAGTAGGTGCCATGTGAGTAGACACGGGTCACCACATATAGGCCTTCCCATCAAAACTGGAGTTTGCCAGGGAACAAATGTAACTTGGCGTTGAACAGCCAGACTTTTTGATTGGGCAAGAATGTTTTCCTATGGATATGCTTATCATGAAATGCTTTCATTCTTGCTTTATAGATTTAGGCATTATCATATGCCTCGTTATGGAGTTCCTCTAGCTTACTGAGTTGGAGTCGTCGGTGGTTGTCGGCATTGGTCATGTCAAAATTGAATGTTTTCACTGCCCAATATGCTCAATTGTTTGGTTCAAGGGCAATATTCCTAGATATAGTTTCATCCTTTGGGTGGCAGTCAGGGGTAAATTATACACGAGGGATAGGCTACGTCTCTTTGGCTTACAGGGGGACTTAGGGTGTGCTTTTTGTGCAGCAAATGTGGAAACACATAGCGACCTCTTCTTCTCTTGTCCTTTCTCCACATAGATTTGGAAACATATATTGAGTAAATGCAAATCAACCATTGGGAAATTTCTTGGCCGAGTTGGTATAATTGGATGGAGAAATATGCGAAGGGGTCTTCTCTTAGCACTTTTCTTGATAAACTTTCTTTTTCTATTTGGGTTTATTCTATATAGAAACAATAGAAAATTTCAAAGGAAAGGAACTACAAGCACAATCCTGATTAGAAACATTGAATCAACCATTAGGGAGTGCCTTGCTACTAGACAGGGGATCCTAAGCTACCCAGCCAACTTAGATATTCAACAATCTTGGGGGCTACCTTCACTTATTTTTGAAAAAGAGCAAGTTTTGATTTAGTCTTGTTTGAATTATATTTGATCTTATCTTGTTGGATTTATTTTTTCTCTGCTATAGGCCTAGATGGATGCCTCTTTCGAGAAGAAAGAAGGGGCAAAGATGGTGACTAGTTCTCAGGATCTGAAGGCATGTGTGTGTGTGTGTGTGTGTGTTTTGTTTTTTCTTTTTTTTTTGTTGGTTTTTTTCCTAGCTGTGAGGGATGTTCATACATTGTTTTGTGCCTTTCCTTACGGCCTAAGTAAGGATGTGTGCGTGTGTTGCTACTAATTTCTTTCACTTACTTTGTAAGGCTTCCATTCCCATCTTCTCCTCGAGTTTAAATGAATTGGGAATCCTTCAGTCCATCTCAGTTGTTTCGGATGGCTTTCTGTTTATATTTTGACATTGGAGTTGCATTGCTAGATTTGGCCTCAAATGATGCACAAGCAACTCTTGAACATTGCTGCTGGAGTTCTTCTTTTCACGATTTTGGTCCAGCTAAGGAGATCAGTTAGCATTGCACTGTTCGTTCTGTTTTGGTCAGTTGATGTTTGGAATGAATCCAAGGTTGATGTTCTGAAATGTGCTATGGAATAGCTTCGAGCCCTTTGGCCTTGGCTATTTTGATGTACTGCTGCTGTGGTTTTTTTAGTAGCATCTCCTACAGTAGATTTCCTAGCTAAGGAGAAGTTTCTTTTTCTTTTGCTTTTTGGTAGCTTGCTGTTTATTGGATTTGTAGTAAGTAATATTTATGGTTAATATGCTTTGTATTTTGTCTCAGTTTGGGTTGGGTTTTTGGTGGGGATTTTTCTTTTGGATTGTAAAGCCTGGGGAATGCCCATTGTAAATTTGTATATTATTTTTTTCCTTTTATGTTACAGTTACCTTACCAAAAAAATATGCTCGATGTTCTAGCTCCACTGGCAGATGGCCCTGTTTACCAAATATTAAACGATATGGAGACATGCCAATTGGGGTTTTGTAGGCAGTTCGGTATGCCCAAAGAGCGTTGTCCAGCCATTTGGACCAGCCTTTTCTATTATGATGGATGTTTTTAGTCAGATTATTTTTGATTTCTTTATTCAACACTTCAACTTGGCCACTTATTTGAGGATGATATGGAGTGGCTACCTTGTGTTGAATCGAGTAGCGTCGTAGTAGGGATGAAAAATATTTATTCAAAAAGTGCGTACTACCGTCGCTGATGATTGCTCTCAGGAATCCAAATCGAGAAAAGATGTTGATTTGTAAAAATTTGACCACCACTTTGTGGTCATTCGATTTGGTGGCTGCGGCTTCGACCCATTTGGATACATAATCAACCGCTACTAGAATGTATTCATATCCAAAGGATGGTGAAAATGGTCCCATAAAGTCGATACTCCAAACATCGAAGATTTCGATAATTAAGATTGGGTTCAGGGGCATCATATCCTTGGCGGTCATAGTGCCTATCTGTTGATAGCGCAGGCATTTCGTGCAGTAATCGTGGGCGTCTTTGAATAGCGTTAGCCAGTAGAAATCGCTTTGAAGTATCTTGGCGGCAGTTTTCTTACCACTAAAATGGCCACTGTAGGCTAACGAGTGATAGAACTTAAGAATATTTTCCATTTGTTCTTTGGAGATGCATCTTTGTATAACTTGGTTGGCACAATATTTTAAAAGTTCTGGCTCTTCCCAAAAGTAGTATCTAACTTGGGAGAAAAACTGGTCCTTTTGTTGTTTAAACCAATCGTTTGTTATGGTTTTGAAGATGAAATTTTTTGGATGGATTTTCGAAGATGAGATTATTATGTACTCTCATAGATCCGGGGTTTGATTTCTTGAGGATGAAGATGGACGGTTGCGTGTAACCTTGGGTGAAGTTAAAGTGGCGGGTTTTGGTTCGCTTGGAGGAAGAAGATAAGTGGTTTCTCCGCATCGCAGCAGTTTGCTTTGGGAAAAGCCTTTGATTATCAGTCTTATGATTTTAGTTTTTTTTTTCTGGTGCGACCTGGTTTTTGGGTCTGACGCGATGCAGCTCCCATTGGCGAGGTTGCTTGCTTTTTACCTTGAGGTGCTTTGGTTTGTTTTGGATGGTTTTCTCCGAACAGATTGTAAGATTCTGGTTTGGAGGTGCAGAAAATTCCGTGCTTTGGAGGAAGAAGACGAGTGACCTTTACGCGCCATGAAGGGAGTGGTGTTTGGTATAGGGACTGGAGACAAGGTACAAGTGTAATTAATTGCTTTTCAGTAACAATTTTTTGGCGGGATCTTTTACCGCTAAAGGGTAATCTCGGTGCCTTCAGAGTTTATGGGAGACAACTGGATCCCACTTTGATTCTCAATTCCGGTGGTGAGGAGGGAAATTAAATGGGAACCTACTGTAACTGGATGTTTTTTACAGCTGTAAGGGTTGATCATTTATTGTTTTTTCTTCTGCCGTATTAGGAGACTAAGTGGGCCCGCCTAGTTGTAAGTTGGTGGGTGCCATATTGATTTTAGGCGGGTGTTTTTAATGCCGGTTTTGCTTTTGGTTCCAGATGTAAAAGTGAAATCCAACTGGGATCTCTGGTGGGCCCAGGGCTATGTGCTTCAGATACAGCTGGATTCAAGTACTGATTTTTTTGCTGGGTTGGTTGTGGGTCCGGAATTTTTGGTTTTGTTATTGGGCATCTAGCGCTCTTTTTTGGAACCGCCTGTTTGGCACTTGATTTTATGGATTTGAAGATAATTTCTCTGTTTAATTTGAAGATTAACTGGAATTTTGGGAAAAGGGAAGACAAGTTTGATGGGGTTCTGAGGGTTGCAGGTCCTGCTCATGGTCAGCTTCACTTGATCCGATGGTAGAGTTTTCTTGGGGATGGTCTAGTGCTCTTGTTGGATTCTCTGGTTCGGTTTTTGAGCTGGATTTTCTGGGGCTGATCTGGCTGTTGGCTACTGTTGGCTTGCTAGGGGCCCATCTACCCCTGCTCTCTGTCTCCTGACGAGCCCTGTTTCTTCTTGGTGGGATCCTCAGTCGTTCTTTTTAGATTCTTAACTTGTTTGAGGGGTTTCGATTTCTCACTCGTCATGGTGTAAAGATGGGCTCGATGGTTTTTCCGAGCAAAGGTTCCCTTGCGAGAGAACTATTTCTTTGATTCCTTACTTGTGGGATCTTGGGTGCCGTTCGTGGTGATGTTAAGGATCTTCTTGGGCTCTGAGGATTGCGGGTTGTTGGCTGGTCTTGTTCTTGTTCGAGGTTTTGTTCCTCTGAGGAGTAGAGCTCCTCAAGGATTTAGACTGGTTACTGGATTTGGAGTAAGTTATGTTATGGTTAATATGTTTTGTATTTTGTCTTAGTTTGGGTGGGATCTGGTGGGGTCTTTCTTTTGGGATGTAATGCCTGGGGAATGCCCCTTGTAAATTTGTATATCTATTTTTTCTTTTCTTTTATGTTACAGTTACCTTTACCAAAAAAAAAAACCAATCGTTTGGGATGCGTCCTACCGCCAAGTAGTTTACTATATTTAAGAACCAGGGCAGCTGAACAGCTGTGACCATAAAAAGTAGCTCATTGGGGAACGAGTCTCATACAGGGGCGTGGTCACTGGAGGACTGAACTAGGAGTCGGGAGAGATGATTAGCTACAGAGTTTTCGCTTCCCATCTTATCGCGGATTTCCAGATCAAATTCTTGTAAAAGCAGAATCCAGCAAATTAGTCAGGGTTTTGTTTCTTTCTTAGCTAACAAGTGCCTAAGGGCAGCGTGGTCAGTGTAGATAACTACCTTAGATCCTAGTAAGTACGACCTGAATTTGTCCAATGCAAAAACTACTGTCAGTAGCTCTTTTTCGGTAGTGGTATAGTTCAACTGAGCATCGTTAAAAGTCTTTCTGGCATAGTAACTTACGTGGGAGACATTATTCTCTCTTTGTCCAAGCACAACTCCAACAGCATAGTCCGAGGCGTCACACATGATTTCAAATGGTATGGCCCAATTCGGTGACTGCATGATTGGTGATGTGGATAAATCGTCTCTTAATTGTTCGAAGGCATGCAATGTAAGGTCCTGAACCATTTTATTTAATTGTTTAATTTAAATTAAAAAGGGTTTTGGATAACCTATTTTATTTTCGAAGATTTTGGCAAAAATTTAAAATTTCCTTTTAAGAGAAAAGCTTTTGTCTATACATATTTATTTATTTATATTTTCTAGAATTTTTACAACAAAAAAAGGGGGAAAAAGAAAAGACAAGCCTTGCCAAACACGCGCAGTCACACCACACGCACACACGAAAACCATTTCTGGTTTCGGAGGGTTTTGAGAGAGAGAGAGAGAGAGAGAGAGAGAGAGAGAAGAATAAGAAGGCCGGAGAAGAGGGTGGCAACCACCGGCACCACCACCACCGACCACCGTCGACCAACACCCGACCATCACCGGCGCCGTTCGCTACCGGAAAGGAGGAAAAACAGAAGCAAAAACAGAGCGCCGAACTCGCGCGACGACCCGACTTCTGACCTTCGATTTCGGCCTCAAATCGGTTTGATTTCTTGCAATTTCTTGGACAAAGGTAGGATTCTAGACCCTTTAAACCTACCTACATTGCATTATTATTGATATTTCAATGATCAACAAAAGAATCCAAACCGTGTGGTGCCGACGGGACCGAAATATGGTTTCCTTGGATTTTTGTGCTTAAATCATGTAAATTAATGATAGAAACATGCCTTAGAGCATTATAAAAATCATCCTAGCTCATTAGAAGTAGGATTGATTGATCGATTTTGGAATTGGACATGTTCGGGTTTCGGTTCAGATTATTGACCTAGAATTGGGGTTTTCGGTCCTAATGTGGTTATTTCTCGAAATTGACTCTGGATATGAGTAACTGGCATATTGATAAGTCTATGTTTCAAATTTGGTAAATTTTGAGTATATGGAAGTGGCATTCCTTAACAATTTCGTAAGTTGGTAGTCGGGTTCAAGGTCCGAACCCTAGAATTTTGAGATTCTGATCTCGATTATGTGGGATAGGTGGAGAAATAAATCTATGACCTTAATTTGGGAATTTTTGAATCAAGTATGAGTAACCTTAGGTAATGTGTTAGCAAGTGGGAATTTCGGGTCTCGCTTTAGACTTTTGGATTACTTGAATTCAGTTGAATTAAATTGTGGCTCTATATGAATAATGTGAGTTAAAAACCAATGTTTACCATGTAGCAACCCCTTGTGGTTTGGTTGAGGCACATGACGATTGTCGGGTAGATTAATTTCGCCCTTTTTCTAATTAATTGTTTGGATTGTCCCCGCGTTAGTGCCTCAGTGGCTTGACGACCTTTGGATGAATTGGAATGCTTATATTGATATCCTGTTTATAGGATACCCTGAAGTTAGTAAAGGTACATATTATGGAATACCCCGTGAGATAGGTATTCTTTCTCGCACGTTTTACGATTGTTGAGTTAACTTAAGTATGCCCTTGGTTATTAGTCTTGACTAGACCTGATAGAACATAACTATGAGATGAGTGTGTCACCTTAATAGTACGTGTTTCGGAATAGATAATCCTATCCATGTTAGAAGATGTTGTTAGGATTATACGAGAACGTTTTGGCCCCTTTTTACATCGTCCATAAATATTATGGTTAAACCCAAACTCATGAGCATTTGTCTATGTTTGGTGTTACGTTGGACCTCAGTGGAAATGATTAGAGGTGCTCAGGCTAAACCTCGTTAGCCTAGTTAAGTTAGTGACTTCTTTAGGTCACTTGAGCTATGTTAGGGTGAAAGACCTAGACAACCTAACTTATCATGTGAAGTTTAGTTCGTATGCTTATGATTATGTGGGCACTTTTGTGTTAGTTTAGATCACAGTTGAATGATCCTCAGGCTCCTTTACAAGAGCCTCTATTGCTTGCGAACGATTTATGTGTATGGATTAAGATGTCCCTCTGGTTGATATCTGTATGTTGTATGTCACACTTATGTGGACACCCTTATATTGGTTTTGATCCCAATTTGGTGATTCCTAGGCTTTCCTTTTTATAGCCTAAGCTTTGATGCTTGAGATCCATTATTGGATGATTGGTATAGGTATCCTTGCACTTTATATTGGCAGGTACATGTGTGTAGATCTTTACGATCTGTAGGAGCACATCGCTAGTGTCTTTGTGCTAGATGTATATGATTATTGTGTATGGTGATCATATTCACCTGTTTGGGTTGTAAGAACCCTGTTGAGATTAAGGCATCCACAGCCTGGTTTCTATAATGTTAGGTCCACTATTTGTGTACCTTATTGATTGGTATTGGGTATACATGTGCTTTAGCTTTGGGACTTGTGGGTGAGTAGGGAGTGGAATCTAGTCTTCCAACTAGCGTTGAAGTGGCCGCTAGATTGGTCCACGTTGAAGTGGCCGTGTTGGAGTTGTACGATAAGGGATGGCCAAGACCTTCCAACTCACGTTGAAGTGCCCATGAGATGAGTCCACGTTGAAGTGTGCCATGGGACTAGTACAACCGAGGTGAGATTCATCAATTACTCCATGGTCCGGGTCCGTTTGTGTGAGTTTGTAGCATAAAGTCTACGAGCTATGGAATGGAACATAGCTTGTCTACTTTACGATACGCGAGTGTGTGAGTATGTACGCATAATGTTTACGAGCTATGGAATGGGACATAGCTTGTTTACTTTACGATACATGGTGCGTGGTTTGGATTATATGTGCATCATTCACATGAGCATGACCATATCATCAGTTGTGAGACGTAGATATACGTATTATAGCTTTTAGCTTCTCTTACGGCTTTGGACACGTAGCACCATGTATCACTTTTA
>JAULLD010455405.1:0-15048 GCA_035668095.1 Sarracenia minor
AGCCTACCTTCACACTATATTTCAAATTAACCCTAAAAAGGGGTTCGTTACCGAGATACTGTAATTTTAACCCTTACGTAGGGAGACCGGTCAAGCCGGCACGCGAGTTAAATCACATCTCTAACGAATGTGGATGGAGACCGTAGTATTTATCCGTGAATAAATCCTTCTCCCACTTAATATTTTAAATGAGGGTTTTACCTATTTGTTTATTTAAAAAATTAAACACATTTTTAATTATCCGATTAAAATTATTCCGGCCTTAATCAATTAAAAATTCGATGTTTAATTTCATTAAAACAAACAAAAGGTTTACTTATTTAAATTTATGAAAAGAAATTAATTACCCGAGTTTTTAATAAAATCCTTAACTAATTATCAACTTAATGCAAAAATTAAATAACTTAATTATCTACATATTTTTTGTTTTAAAAAATTGCTTGGATAAATTATTTTATATATTCTTTTTTCCTAATATTCCTTGATTTAAAAAAAATAATACATAATAGGAAAAAATAAAAAAAATAAAACCATCCATACAATTAAATAAAACAAATAAATAAACAATTAACAATAACAACAAATAAATAAATAAATTACCATTACGATCTAGTCCGTTCATTTAATCTGACGGTCTCAGATTAAAGATTAAATCCTTAGGGTTACGAAACCCTAATCGAGTCGTCCAAGGCCCGATATACCGCCTCAGCCCTTGGAGTACAACCGTAGCCTTGGACCACCGCTAGGTTGCCGAAAAAATCCAAAACGAAGCCAAACAGCCCCTGCCCAGCCCTGTTCTGAGCTATTGTCGCATGCCCGCGCGCGCCCCGCGCCAGCGCCGCATGCCTACGCGTGCTGCATGTCAGCCGCCTGCATGAGTGCGCCAGTCGCCTGCAACCGCGCGCTTGTACGCTGCTGTCGCGCGCGTGTACGCTGCTGTCGCGCGCGCCTTGCATTTGCGTTGTGCACACCGCGCACACGTTTGCTACATCTGTGCCACATCAGTGTCACACCACCGCCGCCACCATGGTTTTCGCCTCATTTTTTATCCTTGTTTTCCGTGTCCCGATTTACAATATAAATCAAAAAAATATGCATGAATATAAAAATTTACATTACAAAAAATCTATGCCCCACGTAGGGGCGTACAAAAAATCCTAATCCCGATTTAAAAATTATCGGGATACTTTCGGTTAAATGCAATAAAATAAAACCATTCATACATTCACCGGATCGTAATGACAATATACTACAAAACCACGATTAGCACAATGACTTTTCATGAAAAACACATGGCCGGCTCTGGTACCAATGTTAAAGTTCGTGCAACAGAAGATTTTAAAAAGTTTTGGATTTGACGATTAAGTGACCGTAAAAACGTACTGTCTCATTTTTCAATATGGAGTGTAGTGTGAAATATACCTTACAAAACTTTGTTGAAAAGTTTCATGTGTTCCACGTTAAGTAGAGACCACCCGGTGACCTTTTCGCATATGATCCGACGCACGTCTCAACTCCGATGTGCGGGCACTGATCCGAATCGAGTCTTTAGGCTACAAGCACACTTGAATCCACTCAAAACCTGAAGAAAAACTTGAGAGAAGAGGGAGTATGGGCAGAGGCATTATGGTTCCAAGAGAGAGTTAATTTCTCTCTTCTTTTTCCATGTATATATTTTTTCATGCATTTTTAAGGATGGGTATATCTCCCTTCCTTAAAATCATGTTTAAGATATATGCACTTAAGAAAACAATGGGCACAAAATCCTACCCATATGGCCGGCCATGAGAGAGGGGATATTCCATATATTATTTTCGCATTTTAATATATATCAATATACATATAGATCAAGATTAGCCTAAGTATATATATATATATATATCTCCTTACCATAATGATAAAAATGACATATACACTTAATTAAAGAAAATATAATTAATCTCATCTATTAGGGTTGGCCATTAGGGGTGTTCCGTAATGTGCCATTATGCCAATAATGCGCCCAATAATTTAATTTAATTTCTCGATCGTCCCGACGAAAAATCCGACGATTGAATTAAATTAAATAATAACCGAAGCCAACAAAAAATAAACCGTGCATATAAACAGGCTGTGTGAGGGATCACGAGGAAGTATAGGTCTCGGACTAACCATACGAGAAAACTAGATATCCCTAACTCAACCCCCGAGTTAGATCCATTCTCGCACGAACTACAACTTATTCCACTAAAGGCCTTGACTGAACTCCCGGTACTAACTCGATTTGAGTATCGAGTTTCCAATTATCATTTGCACTGTAGTCTCCCCACGTTTAAGGTATGGATTCCCGATAGTCGAATTAGGTTACTGACAACTCGGTTTGATAATCCTTTTTTCCTCGCAACCGAGCCGCTTAACTTATTGACTATGCTAGATCAATCAATGCACTGGCCAGATTTGGCTTAGTCAAACTTATAAGCAAATCACAGGAAGAGGAACTCCTAAGCCTAAGTCGGATGTGGTTTTTGTAAGTTGGTTATCAACCATTGATTAAATAATGATAGTACCCAACCCATCGGTCATATTGATCTCAATATTGAAATCTCGGCCATTGGTGACTCAAAGCACTACTCATTATCCGAACATGATTCGATCAATCACGTCGGGATTAAGAGTACGTGAAATACATGATAATATAGGATGTAGATCAATTCATATAGTCAGTATAGAATTGATCATCCTCATGATCCTGCTCAATACACTCTAAGTGTATTAACACATCAAGCTCAAACATCAAATTCCCAGACCAGAATTGGAGCCATTCGACCTAGCAAAGATCGGCTATTATAACGATGTGCTACAACTATACCAATGGATTGCCCATGTCCATTGTGATTGTGAGCCCACTTGTATATTTGTAAGAACCTTTGACCCGATCTTCCATGTTTCATGCACCGAGTCAAATACTAGACAGAATATACGGACTATGCATTCACACATCATATACGCAATATTTAAGAGACAGTAAATAAAAATCCTCTCAATTGTTTTCTCATTATATGCGAAGGATCAAGGATAAAAATACATAAAAGCATGACTTTTAGTATACAATCCCAACAAGAACTACTGAGTTTAATTTCTTGATAAATCAAGAAATAAGTGAGTCTCTTAGAAATTCATAAGTCTCACTAGTATTTTTTTCATTAATCTTTCGTTTGGCAAAGTCCACATTAGAATAGCCAAACAACTCGAAGACTATCCCTCTAAGAAAGAATAATCCTTTGTTTAATATATTTATGAAGTATCCAAAGATACACTTAACAACAATCAAGTATGATTCTTTTAGACATGATTGAAATCTTGTACACATACAAACATTGAACATGATATTGGGTTTATTAGCATTTAAATAAAGTAGAGAACCGATCATACCTGATACTGCTTTTCATTTACTGATTTACCATGCTTAGTTTTAGAACGCATTAGGGTTCCTATTGGTTTGGCATTGAGCATGTTAAACTTCTTAAATATGTCCATTGTGTACTTCGTTTGATTGATGTAGATCATTTCATCTGTTTGCTTGATTTGGAGTCTGAGAAAGTAGTTGCGTTCTCCCATAATATTCATCTCAAACTCACTCTGTAATGCCCCAAAACCTAGCATACTAAAAACTACGAAAGCAACCTGAGTTGAAAGCCCGACTCAAGTCGAGATCGAAAATCTACTAATTAAAGCTTAGGAAAAAGTTAAGTTTTAATTCAATTAAAACCAAACAAAGCCTTTATCCAAGGAACCATTTTGTGATCAAATAATATACATACCATGCCTTAAAAAGTGCATAAAAAGCCTGCCAAAGGACCCCCAAGAGTTTTAGTGAAAAGAAGCAATTTCGGACATTCAGAAAATACAGGAGGCACTCGAGCGTGTCTAACCCCGCTCGAGCGCGTAGGTGGCACAGCGTTTTGATCGAAAAGTTAGTTTTGGTCCCAAAATTTCATTTTTTCCTTTTTGCCTTAAATTACCTTAAACCGATGAGAAACATATTTACGAAAAAGGGTCTAGCAAAAGAAACTCTTTCCTCTTGAAAATTTTTGTTAAAACTAGAAAACTGTTATTTTTCGAAAGTTAAAACTAACCTAGCATGCTTTTCCGACTAAAAACAAAGCTAGCCAAATGGAACCCTATATACCCACTAGGCACATCGTCCTCACAACATACATCATATGAACTAAATAGAATTCAAATAAATAAAAACCGGGACTTCGGAGCCAAAAAAATAAGCTTAATCATGGAAGGTATCAAGGAAACAAAAATCAACTTAATACATAAACCGTCTTGTTTCTCCCAACTTTATACAAAACCTATGTACATAAACTATACATAAACCCCCGAGCTCCCGCCTAAACCCGCTATCTCCTTCCTGAGATCACCTGTTTGTTGTCGTAGACAATGTGATCCAAAAGCTCATAGAAAACAAACTATGCAAGAACTAAGCATGCTGTATGAGGATGACATGCGATAAGCAAATACAGTTTATCTAAAGCCAGATAAGGATACAGTTTTATGTTTAAAACTAAACAATTTACCTCATATCATATTTTCTTTATATAAAATAGTTTATATAGTAACCACTCCCAGCCTCGCCACAACCGGCTCACGGGGAGAACCATAGAACACAACCTCCCGTCCTTGCCCGTAGGCTTACGGGGAGAAAACAAGGAACCACCTCACAGCCTTGCCCATAGGCTTGTGGGGAGAAATCATAGTGATATAAATGCTTATCTGTATAAAAAAAAATGATTACCACCTAAGCTAACAATCACAACAATAATTACTGCTAGTTACACGAATAAACACAAATATCAAAAGAAATTCGGTAAATGTTGAATGATAGGTTAAGTTCAAGGAAAAATGATTGAACTTAGAGTAAAATTCTTGATTCAATCATCCGGTCGGTCACCCTGGACTTTCCCGAAAAGTACCATCTTAGAACCCTAAGGTCCAGCCATCGCCATTTACTAGAAAAGCAAGCCTGTTTTGGAAAAAGCCACTTCAAAACATGTTTTTGCTAAAAAAAACGCTAAACTTATGAAACGCCCAGTTTGTACATGATTTTAGCTACGACTATCCAATAAAAAATTTTGAAGCACAGATAAATCACAAGCCTTATCGTAATAGAGAAAAACTAACTTGTTTCTCATTCCGTTATTTTTAAGCCTGATAAAGTGTACAATAGCTAAATATCGTAAATAACATAATTTAAGCATAAGCCGCCAAGATTCCAATCTGAAAATACAGACCTCTCATAATCATGCTCACGAACAAGGAATGCTAAAAAGTTTCCTAGAAAACCAGGTCCCGACGTCCGAAACATGCAAAACTAATATAAAAAGCATGATAACCAGCATAACAGCTATAAATACATGAAACTAGCCTCACAGATAACAACAGAAGTTCAAGAGTAGGTCGTTTCCTACCACCTGAAGTCGTCCAAAGATGAAAAAGCCAAAACAAGGCTACCCAAAGCAGTCCGAATCGAAATCTGGCTTGGTGAACGCGTAGCCCTCAACTCCCGAATCAAGCGTGCGGGTCCAGAATCTAACCCAAAGCCTCTAGATCAGTAAAAATCCGAGCCCTAACCTCTGGATTCGTGTTCTAGAGAGAAGGGAGAGAGAAAAGTTAAAGTTTTCTCAAAAAGCCAAACACTTCGTAATATATAAAGGCCCAGCCAACCTAAGTGCGCTTGAGTGGGCACAACCCGCGCTCGAGCGCATAGTTGTTGTTTGCCCGACATGCAAAACGATTTAGAACGCCACAAGTTTTGGCCCGATTGCCTCGAAACCACGCATGACAACATGTGACAACATAACACTCAACCCAAAAAGAGGGTAAGTCGAAAGCCTATGAGTATCGAACCCAAATTTAAAATACTGTCCGAGAACAAGTACTTTAAGTTTAAAAACCGAACCGCCTAACCGAACACCGCACGTGTAAAACAGGGTCAGGTCCTTACACACTCTGTATAACATTAAGAAACTTTTTGCAAAGGGATTCATTGGTTAAACAAAAAATGATATCTTCTAAATAAATTTGTACAATAAGCATATCATTCCCTTCGATTTAATAAAGAGAGTCGTGTCTATTTTCCTCTTTGGAAATGAATATTAATCAAGAATTTTGAGAGCCTATCATACTGAGCTCTTGGGGCTTCTTTCAATCCATAGAGGACTCTGGTAAGTTTATAAACATAGTTTGGAAAATCTGGATTTTCAAAAGCCAAGAGGTTGTTTCACATAAACTTTCTCAGCTATAGAACCATTTAAAAAGGCACTATTGACATCCATTGGATAAAGTTTGAAATTTTATAATAAAGCAAAAGAAATCAACATCCTAATGGCTTCAAACCTAGCCATAGGAGCAAAAGCTACTTCATAATTGAAGCCCTCTTCTTGATTATAACCTTGGGCTATCAATTGATCTTTGTTTCTAAACGCCACTCAATTTTTGCCCATCTTATTTCTAAAAATCCATTTTACACTGATAATTGAGAAATTCTTAGGTTTTGGGATTTAATGCGGGAAAGTGTATCGGCTAGAAGAACACTTGCACCGAAATTCACAAGCTTGCTTGAATTATAAAAACTCTCTCTAATTACAAACACAATATGAGAAAACAATCGAAATTTCATTAATCATCAATTGAATTGTCCTAAGGCTGACATCCAAATTTATAATAATCCTAGAAGTACGAAAACAAAATAAAATAATAGAAAATATGTGTAATGATACAAAAAATAAGAAACTAAGCATAATAAGAAGATAGAATGTAATCTAAAATTAAGAAACATAATATTATAAAAGCTAATACCAAAAATAATACTAAATAATCTAATATTAGAAAACCTATCCTTCAAAAAAATAATACCAAAAGGAAGACTAATATTAGGAAATCTAATCTTCTAATAAAACAATACTAAAAGTATTAGTGTTTTAAATAAAATCATTAATTCTAAAATAAAAGGAACAGTTAATAAAAATCTTCTATGGCTCTGAAATTGCGCCCGCATCATTCTCCTCCAATAGAAAGGAATTTGTCTTCAAATTCTAAGAGTTTGACAAGCAATGTCTCTGGCATCGGTTCTCCCATAAATCTCATTCTTCACCATGAACAAAACATTTGATGCAATCCAAAAACTAAAAACATTTCACACTTGAAAACATCATCCATCTATTTAGTCCATTAAGTAAAATAAAATGATTAATAATTAACTCTTTGATGAACCATGATGAAGGTATGTTGAAGAAATTTGTAGGGCTGAATGGATCATCGTAGTAGGAATAATTATGCTAAAATTCCTCAATCCTCTCGGCATCAACAACCTTTTTGGTCTCTTGCACAACTTCTTCAATAAGATTAAATGTTTTGTCTTCCACCGCCTCTTTTAGATTTTTATGCAATTTCTCTTCTCAATTTGATGAATCTCAATATTCTCATTCGGATAATCAACATTTATTGGATGTGATTTTCGGTAAATATGTGAAGTTTCTTTATGAGAGTTTTCAAATCAATCATAATCTTAAAATTGTCAAGAAACTAAAAACCAAAACTCCCTATAATATGAACATTGAATCTCAATCATTTTTTTGATTCGTGATCCAAATGTAATTAGGCGGTAAAAAGGTAAAAATTTCATTTTCAATTTTTTTTCATCTCACGATTTTGGATTTTCCTTGATGAGAATTGATAAATTTTGTGTATTACAACCATACTTTAGCTACACCACCAAAGCTCTTAGTGAAACCCATTTGGCCTCAACAATTATCTTGAAATCCAGAATTTCTTCAACAACTCTAATGTAGTCTAAGAACTCTTATGGCATCAAACCTTTGTGAAGTTCTAGTAAGTTGATATTCAATTTGGACCCCTAGTATCTAGAATCACGGTCATTAACTATGACTTCTCATCCCTTTCCCCTATGTTGACACTTGATAAAAAGGTTAGAACCATCTTTCTTCAAGTCATCCTCCTCTTGAGGATGCGGGTTGGCTAGACGGCAGCAAGCCTAATTTAGAATCTCTATAGCTGTAATTCACCCAGTCAACGCAAAAATTGCACCAAAGAGTTGTGTCAATTCTAGTGTTCGGGCACCTCGTGCATGGTCGTCTCGCTCGTACACCTCTTGAACGGTGGCAAATATGACCCTTACCTTTATTCACATCACTTCCTCACACCATGGTTAGGTCTTAGACAAATGGTTTGCTCTGATACCAATTCATGCTGGGAAGCCTATCGGCTTAAAAAACACTAGTACCGAAATCCACAAACTTGCTTGAATTTGAAATACACTCTCTAATTACAACACAATATGAGAAAACTCGTTGAATTTTATTAATCGTCAACTGAATTTCACTAAGGCTTACATCCAAATTTAAAATAATCCTAGAATACTAAAAAGAAAATAAAATAATAGAAAATATGCTTAATGATCCCAAAAATAACAAACGAAGCATAATAGGAAAATATAATATAGTCAAAATTAGGAAACATAACTCTCTAAAAGTTAATACCAAAAAGAATAGTGAATAATCTAGTATTAGAAAACCTAATTTTCTAGAAAAAAATAATACCTAAAGGAATACTAAATATTAGGAAACCTAATATTCTAATAAAATAATACTAAAATTTTTTTGTTTTAAATAAAATTATTAATTCTAAAATAAAAAGAACAATTAACAAAAAACTTCTATGGTTCCAAAATTATGCAAGCATCAAGACTAAAGTCCAAAGTTTGTTATGTTCAAATTGGTTTAGGTTACTTACATAGCCAATACGCGATTCTCATCATTTTCAACATATTCAAAATGTTTTAGTTATATTTGGAAACAAATGCCAAATTACCACAAATGTTATGTAGAAATGTGCGAGTTTTGATACATTAAGTGAGGTCAACAATGATAAGATCTTTTTGATGATCATAGGCATACCTCCGATTCTTAGGAAGCACCATATTTTATTTATTTGAAGATTCCGGCATATGCTGCTCCTTGTTGTTTCCATCTTGATTTTGTTCATTTTGGTCAAATAGAAATTGAAAGTCGCTACGAATCGATAAAACTAACCTAGAGTGGGTGAATGGGTTAGAAGCTGATAAATTAAAAATTAATTTTAATTATTAATTTTCTAACCTAACATAATAGAAAGTTATGGTTAATAAAATTAACATCGATATAAACATATAAAAAGCTATAACATCAATAACCAAGAATAAAACTCCCCAGAATAAAAACCACGGCATCGACACAGGGCATAAAATATGTACCATAAACCAAAAGGTTCACAACATAGATAGACTAGGAATTAAAACCGTTATACCAGCCGACGACACCTATCCTCTAACTTGAAAGTTCCCAGAGCTTCTTCTTGACTTCAAAGTTGCACAGCTCTCCCTCCAATGTTCTATGAGCATATCAGTCTCACTACGAACGGAGCTCATGTGTAGCATATAGTCCACGGGAACTAGTCCCGATCTACCTATCAACAAGGGCTCTAAGTTTCCTCGGCCAAGTGTATGCATGGTGGTGAGAGTGATGGAAGAAACATGATAACCAAGATGAACACCAAACTACCGTGAGGAAAAGGGCATCTATAGTTATACTCCAAATTATTCTAGTTACCCATCCTAAGAAGGGTAAGAACTACGGTACAAGAGAGACGGTAACATTGAAAGTTTTTATTGAAACACATAGCCAAAGGGCTAAGGTGAGACTACCCTAAGACCCAAGTTAAGGCTGCTACACATGTACACAACCAAGACAAATGGAGTGAAACTACCATGAGTCGTTACTTCAAAGGTTGCTACTAACAACACCTCATTGAGACTTTTAAATATGCATGAACTAATGAAAGTAAAAGCATACAATAGCTAGACAAGATATATCACATAAACCCTAAGTAAATCAATAGAATAGAAATACATACTACCATGAAAGAAAGTTGCAATACCTTATGTTGTGATGGATCTTGAGACATTAATGTGGGATCCAATGTAAAAGGCTTAAGGAAGCTTAGAGAGAAGCAGGAGCTGCTCCAAGAACAGTCGAAAGGCTGGGAGAACTTTCTCAAAAGATCTAGCGGCGGTATAAGGTGTTTATATAGAGAAACACAATGGTGCTTGAGCGCCCTTCGAGCGCAGTTTAAGATTGCAGGCTTTTTCTTCCCACGCTAATGAGAGTTGATCAGGGTTTCAATGTTGAGCTCGAGTGCTCTACGAGCGCACTATGGGAACCCCAAAAATCTAACTCTCAACAAAGAGAAATAAGATATTAAATAGAGGCACTGGAGCGCTCTTCGAGTGTTCTACTAGTGCTTCAATATCTTAACTCTCAACTTATCAAGAAAGGCATAGATAATGTTTTCCGCTCGATGCCACTCGAGCTCTCTTTGAGTGCTCGAAGTTGCTTGAAGGTTCTTGTGTCCCTTTTGCGCGCTAATACCTAGAGTTCGTGGAATAGTCATGAATTCTCTAAGGCAACAAAAATAAAAATTATCCTAAAGCAAATGATGAGATGAATGCATATGGTTGTGTGTATGTCGGTGCCATATACCTTGTAGGAGATCAGAACTGGCTTATTGAAGGTGAACATGACAGAGGACCTTGACACAAACACTCGAAACCCGAAACCCAAAATTAAAGGTACAGACACAATAGTTTGCACTTAACCTAGGAATAGCCAAAATACTAACAATCTCCGCATTTCACATTTTTGGGACAAACCCAATCAAAATAAACAAGCCTATACAGGGAAAAGGGAATCTATGAGAATACATGAGAACACTAGGCTCACATATACTCGAAGACCTATACTAAACTTAATGGCTTATGGGGATAGCATGTACATGCTCACTGCACAAGGAAACTCAAAAAGCAACGTGAAACATATATGTGATATAATAAATCATAAGTGTAGGATAAGAGTAATTAAAGCAAGGAAAAAAAATCTAAGTAATAAAATCATACATAAGTATAGCGACAAATATATGCATGAATAAAGTTGAAGATTTAAGGAGAAATTATCATGTCAATAGCATAACAAGATTACTTCCCCTATCACTTTTCTCATCATTTTTTTCTCAGAAAGACAAATGGAACGAGTGGGTCACTAATTGGGGCCAACATCTCCTGTATCATCAGTCTTGGGAGTGTCGATCTCTCCAGCGGTGGTTGGTGTAACATCTCGAGAGGAAGCTTCATTTCTATCGCTGCTCCCCCTTATCGTGATCGGAGGTCTCAGAGTGCGTCGCTAGAGGGATATTGCTCTATCACGGACAGCCCCAAGAGCATGCATAATCATTCTCAGTTGGTGTTGAGTATGATCCTTAGTCATCTGAGACTCTGCCCATATAGAATTCTGAGTACTGATCACGTCCTATACTTTATTTTTGAGTCCATCTAGCCAGGCGTCTAAGTGAGCTTGAATCGAATCGAGTTGGCTTGCAAGATCGTGAGAGGAAGAAGATGAGTCGGCTGCAAGAGTACATGGTGAAGTGGCTGAAACAGGTGATGAAGGTGCCTACTGAGGAACACTGTTGTCTGACGGTTCCTCACACATGGGTTAATCACCATCATGAGGTGGAACTGTGTGCTATGGCTCACCAGTAGCCAGTTAAATGGTGGGGAAGGTAGGCCCTATGGGTGCATCGACAGGCTGTACGCGCTCCCCACTGGACTGGCTATGTCATCATAGTAATCATGAGCATAGTTCCGTGAGAGGGACTACAGAGTGAGATCACACTGAGGATACCGAGTAGGATCCTGCAGAAGTTAGGGCACTGATCGAGCGATGCAAAAATGAGTGATGAGTGTGGGGTATAGAATAGTAGAGGTACTATGTGGATGTCGAGAATAAGACATGATGACAAACCACATGTGGTAGGCCAGATCCAAAGAGTAGCCTCGACCTATAGCATAGAGGAGATATGTTAGCCTAAAAGTTCTTAAATCATGCTCTATTTTGGTTTTGACCTAACAACAAATTGATTTATCTTGTTGCTGATATCTTAGCAGTGTTTAAGTTATCTTTCATGACTTAATATATTTTATTAATGCTAAGATTTAACAAAAATATTAAGAAATTGTCAAGGAGAAAAATCAACAAGGAATAAAAACTGGTTCCGGACCTCTCTTTTTGTTTCGAATCATTTTTGATTAAGTGCCCAGTTCTAGATTCGAACCTCTTTTATTTCTGTTTCGAATCAATATTTTTTTTATCCAGAACACTTTGATTCGAACCCAAAATCCTTGTTCCGAATCATATTTATGTTTTTACAAAAAGGAACCGAATCCTTTTGTCTGGTTTCTGATTCGAATCAAACAAAGCATTCGAAACCTTCCAATTTTTGGTAACTCAAGTCACTTTCCAGTTTTTTGTGGTTCTGATTCGAATCAAAGTTATGTGATTTGAACCCTTGCTTTGTATTTGCTCCCATTCACTGTCTTTTGATTTGAATCCTAGAATTACGATTTGAGTCAATTCCCTATTTTGCAAAAATGATTCAACCCTATAACATTGAATCAATTCTCTTGTGCAATTTCATTGAAAATATTCAAAATCTTAAGGAAAAGTTTTGAAACCTTTTGAAAGGTTTCAGCTCGTTGTGAAAAGGTTTTAGCTCTCCAGATAAGGAATCAAATTTTCTATTTTAAAGTTCAAGGCCCAACCTTCTAGAGCACAATGGTTTCGACTCCTTAGCCAAAGGTTTTGGCTGTCCACCCAATGGTTTCGACTCCTCAGCAATGGTTTCAACCCCTTTCGTACAGGCTCAAATCTTGAAGTTCACAATGGTTATTTTCAGAGCATTAATTGCTCTAACGACTACAGTACTCTTCTCCAATGTTCTCATTTATGAAGCTTATTTAAGAAGACCCTTTCAAACATAAAATTGTTGGTGAAACAAGTGCAAACAAGATTTAATCCTCCCATTCAATTTTCATTTTACTGTTTCACTACTCAGAGCATTCATTTTTATTTATTGAGCTTTTGTCTTGGTTTTCAACCAGACTTGTATTTTTTCTTCTCCATTTATTGCATTGATTGTAAAATCATTTGAGAGATAGAGATTACATTGTAGTGAGAATTTTAATTTTAAATCACCTCAATCAAAGGAAAACACTACTATACGACAAAAATAGAGGTTCTCAAGCTTCTATTTGAAGATACACTCAGGCCTTGAGGTGTGAGCCCGTAATCACAGTCATTGAAGGTTTTTGAAGTGCCCCTGCAAAGCCTCTAGGTTTGGAAGTGAACTTGTAAAGCTTCCTGGTTTTGAAGAGATCCAACAAATCTTCTATGTACAAGGTTTGAAGTGCACCCGTAAGCACTTTCCATAGTGGAAACTCAAGTGCCACTTGAGAGAGTAGACGTAGGTCGGGATTTGGCCGGACCACTATAAATCTTATCTTGTGGTTTTCATTCTCTTTCTCCTTATCTCTTTCGTTTCTTGCTCTTTATCTTATTTATTCTATTGAAAAATAGTTAATTCTTAATTGCTTGAATTAAGTTCGAAAAGAGACCACAAAGAGTTTAATTTTCGACAACCTATTCACTCCCCCCGTATAGGTTGCCTCTTGGTGCACCAACAATTTGTATTAGAGCCTTGGCTCCTCTCTTGATTTCAAAATCTTTTTGAGTTAGATCCTAATGACAACCTCAAGCTTCACCTTTCCTGTAACTGAGGGACAGTCCACATCCAGACCTCCTCTTTTCAATGGTACCATCTATACCTTTTGGAAAGTTAGGATAAAGATCTATGTTCAATCTATTGATTATGATCTCTGGAAGATTATTATGAGCGGATCCAAACCACTCACCAAAGTCGTAGATGGTGGGAAAGTTCCTTAATCTGAGGCCGAATGGACTGAGGTCGATATTTGATAGATCACAAAGAATGGAAAGGCTATGAATATTATATTTTGTGCATTAGATTCAAATGAGTTCAATACGGTTTCATCTTATGACACTACAAAAGAGGTATGGAATAGATTAGATGTTACCCACGAGGGAACCTCTCAATTGAAAGAATCTAAAATAAGTTTGGTTGTTGATCCGCACTCAAAAGTGACAATTTATACCCGTTAATTTACACTGAGTTTGTCCCTTTTTGTTATCTAATAAGTGTTTTTGTAGTGTTTTTCTGTATAAGACATGAATTTGAGGAGTGATGCAAAACAGCCACTTTAGCAAAAAAGTCAACACAAATAAATGAAGACCAACAGAACCTGTAGTTCCCGTCTGGAAGCTACTCATTCACTGTCCTGACGCTTCACCGTCCGGACTCTACGCACTCACCATCTTGACGCGACTACCATCCCGATGCCATATCGCCAACGTGGCACCCAAGCAAGCCCCATCCGGACGCCATACGCTAACCGTCCGGACTCCCCGAGACTAGTTGCTAAAAATGAAGGTGTAAAAAAACTATAAATAGGGCCATTATATCTCATTCCAATGCACTTCTCTTCCATCAATCTCTTAGTTCTCTTATTTCTCTAATATATTTAGTAGTTATTAGTATCGGCCAGCCGAGCCAAGTCACTTCTAGAAGGTCCGAACCTCGCCAAGGAGCTGCCGATGACGATCAACATCAACTTGATGACGGAGCTCTACCTAACCATGAGTGGCTAAGTCCCTTCCTCCGCCTCAAGTGACGATGAAGCCATAATTTGGTAACATAGGCGTAGATTAGTTCCATACTTTATTTATGCATTGTAATCAGATTATCATGCAACAACGTTATTTTTTCTAATCAACTATATTCCCGTTTGACCTTTCTATGATTGCATTAAATGAGTGTTGCATGATTGTTTTAACTAATCGAATATAAAAATTTGAGATAGCATATGTGGTAGCTGTGTCATCCCAACTACTAGTTTAAACCAAAATCCACACTAACAGGTAGTTAGTGGAGAGTCCGGATCGTTCCCACGAGGAATTTGGGTATCCTGTCAAAATATCTCAGTTTTTATTCAATTCTAAAATAATCAAAAATAATAAAATGGATTTTGGATTTTTA